>JAUJPO010076762.1:0-11098 GCA_032270745.1 Tiaropsis multicirrata
CTTGCGTTTTCTTTTTCCATGATTCTCGGATCATGAAAACCTTAAAAAGTTCATATTTTATTGGGCCGAATCAATAGTACGGTACACGCTGGCGTTCCAATCCCAACCGTTTGCCAGTTTGCCTCGCGCGCCCAGCTCCAGAGTGCGGGCCACCACTTGTGGCAAATAGGGGTCGCCGGACATGGCCGTCGGCAGCGTGCAAGCGCGTTTGTTTATCAGGCTGGCAGAGCGATAAATCTGGGTACCGTCAGGCAGCGTGCCCTGTAGTTGCAACGTATGGTCGAAAGCGCAGCCGAGTTCGATCGCCGACGGGGTACGCGTCCCCTGGTTCCAGTTGGCGTAGAGATTGAGGTTGTCGCGTGGCGACCAACTGACGCCGAAAGCCGGGTTGAGCTTGTGGTAAGTAAAAGCTTCCTTTTCGTAGTTGCTGAGATAGCTGCCATTGGTGATGTAGGTATTGGGCAACGGATTGTCCAGCAGATAGCTGTCGCACGAACTCAATCCCAGCCCGGTACACAGTAGATAGTCCATATATAGCGATTGGTAGTCCATGAGGCCGGCGGCAGCGCTGTATTTGCGCACACGCATGTTGCTCATCACGCGGGTATGGTTGTAGCGGGCGCTGGCGGAAAAATGCAGTGCGTCTGTCGGATTGAAAGTTTCGCTGGCATACAGACTGCGGGTGAGGCTGCTGCCGTTCATGATGTTGTTGTATACCGGGATGCCGGCGGCGGTATATTCCGCGCCGACTTCGTTGGCAGCCAGATAAGCCTTGCGGTCCGCTGTCAGCATCCCTAGCATTTGCCAACTGGTGAAGGTGTCGGTGGCATGGTCCAACTCGCCGCCCAGCATGAATTTATGACGCCCGGTATCCAGGTTGAGCTGGAGGTTGCCGCCCTTGACCAGTTGATTGATCTTGCTGTCGGTGATGACCGAGGTTGGGGTGCCGTCGATATAGCCGGTGGTCGTGGTCGCCGTATCTCGTGTTGCTACCGCGCCGTTGCGGAAAATCCAGTTGCCGGATGCATCCTTCACCTGGATTTTTCCGCCCGTTAACTGGGATGTGCTGGAGTTGATGCTATCGCTGCCGCAAGTACCATTGATCGGCTCCGCCCACACCAGAAAATGTCTGATGGTCGGATCTGTGGCATCGGTCCAATATACGGTCGACTCTCCCGACATCTGAACCCATGATCCATATCCGGCCGTATATATAGCCGTAGGGACACCATTGGCATCAACTGTGGAGCTTACGAAATTTTGGCCAGGATTTCTTCCATAGACACCATGAAACATGCCGGATTCAATCAGCGTCCCGGCATTGATGGCCTCTAGCGCCTCGGCAGGCAAGGTCTGGTTAAACGTAGCAGCATTGAGGTCGATATTGCCGTCAAAATCACCATCGGTGGTCATCGCTGCGGCCAAGGTGTTGTAGCCGGATGCGCCAGCGTTACCGTAATAATCGCCTATTGCAAACGCAACATTGCTGATCCCGAGTCCGGAACCCGGCCCAAATGCCTCATCTACCACGTAGTAATCCGGTATACCGTACGCATTGGTACTGGAATAGGCACACACCGGGTTCTCGCTGGCTGTCGGGCGGCGCGTGGCGACATCGCCAGAGTTCGCAAAATCCCGATTAATATCTCCCGTCACCGCATGCCGGTTGCTCTTGCGCCTATAGACCTGCCCGGTGACGCTGATGGCATCGTTGACTTGAAATGCACCTGCAATCTGGTATTGCAGCAGTTCGTTCTTGGTCTGGTCGGGCGAAGTGAAGACGCTGGTGGAATCCTGCTTGTACATTTCCATGGGGACCAGGCCGTTGCCGATGAGGTCGTTGCCGGCATACATGACGCTGCCGTGCAGGTCTAGCTTGTCGCTGCGGTAGCTGGCTTTGCCGAATATCTGGTTGACCTTGCTGGGGGAGTTGTTGCGCCAGCCGGTTTCCTCGAATTTGTTGATGGCGAGAAATCCGCCGACCACGCCGTTGTTGCCGCCGGTGGAGAGCAGGATTTGTTTGCGCCCCCAGGCACCGGATAGTACATCGACGCTGGTGCCGGGGTCGTCGAAGCCGTTTTTGGTTCTGACGGCGATGGCGCCGCCCAGGGTATTCAGCCCGAAGATGGGGTTGGAACCGGGGAAAACGTCTACCCCTGCCAAGGCGTTCATGGGAATCAAGTCCCAGTTGACAATGTCGCCAAAGGGTTCGTTGACACGGATGCCGTCCATGAATACCGATAGCCCCTGCGGGGTGCCGATCTGCGGACTGGCGGTGAAGCCGCGATAGGTGACGTCCATCTGGAAGGGGTTGCCCTGGTAGTCGTTGACGTTGACCGATTGCAGTCTGGAGTTGAGTAGTTCGGCCATGGTAACGGCGTGGGAGTCCTTGATCTCCTTGGCGTCCAGACTTTGCACGTTGCCGGGTATTTCTTCCTTGGTGAGGTTCAAGCCCTGCATGGGGCCGATTTGCTTGAATCGCTGGGCGCGGACGTTGATAGTTTCGGTGGTGACATTTTCCGTTTTTTGCTTTTTTGCCGGGTCTTCTTCGCGCCCGGCCGGTGGCTCGACCACGACCTGTGTCCGCCGCAACTGGTAGCCTCCCCGCCCGTCGGAGACTACTTCGAGCCCGGTGCCCTTGAGCAAGGCGGCAAAGCCTTCGTTGAGCCGGTAACTGCCCTTGAGGCCGGAAGTGATTTTGCCGGTGGTGAGGTCGGGGGCGAATGCCAACAGCACCCCGGCGCTGGAGGCGTAGGTCGAAAGCGCCTTGCCCAATGCGCCTGCGGGGATGTTGTACTGGTTTTGTGCGGTGCCTGCCGGTTCTGCGGCACGTACGGGCAACATATTGCCACTCGATAGCATGACGATGGCGATGGCCCTGGCGATGAGGCGCGGTTTGCAGTTGTGCTTCATGAATCTCCCCTGTAATGACTCGATCAAGCGGCCGCCCTTGAAAGTGGCTTCTTGTTAGCTATGCCAATCGAGAATGCAAAAGTGACAGGGGTTTTTGAAATTTTTTTCCGTTCCCTTTTCGGGGCTGTCTTTTGACAGCGGCAAGCGTCGACAAAAAACTAGGCGGGACGGACGTTGACCCAATAGCTGGTGTAGGTTTCGATGCGAACGGGAAGTATGGCGGCAATACCGGCAAGTGCGGCGTCGGTGTTGCCGACGGGAAAAGAGCCGGAGATGCGCAAGGCGGCAATGGCCGGGTCGCAGCGCAGAAAGCCTTTGCGGTAACGCGCGAGTTCGGCGATAAATTCGCCCAGTGGCATTTGGTCCACCACGAGGAATCCATGTTGCCATGCGATTTCCGCCGGGTCGGCGATGCCCTTGGCGGCGTGGCCGACGGTCGTGAATTCGATGGATTCTCCGGCTTGCAGTATCGTGCTGGCGCCGGAGTTGCCTTCGGGCATGATTTCGACGGCGTGCTCAAAGACGCTGACGCGGCTGCGGTCGTCATGCAGGCGCACGCTGAAGCGAGTGCCGAGCGCAGTGGCCGTGCCGTGGCGGGTTTTGACCAGGAAGGGGCGATGGCGGGCGAGTTGTTCGCGGCCCGTCTGGATCAGCACTTCGCCCTTTACCAGCCGTAGGAGGCGGCGGTCGGCGTCAAAAGCGACATCGACCGCCGATGCGGTGTTGAGGATGATGCGGCTGCCGTCGGCCAGCATGATTTCGCGGCGTTCGCCAGCCGCTGTGGCATAGTCCGCCAGCATTTCCGCCCAGGGTTCGCGGCGGTAGGCTTGCCAGCCTGCCGTACCGGCAACCAGCAACAGGCCCAACTGCTTGAGCGCGCGGCGACGCCCTTCGGAGCGCAGTTTGCCGGGGCGGTCGAGCGTGGCAAGGCCGATGGCCGGGGGGATGTGGCGGAATGTGCCGGTGATGTTTTCGACTTTTTGCCAGGCATGTTCGTGCTCGGCATGCGCATCGCGCCAGGCTTGCCAGCTACGGTAGTCGTCTGCCGAGGCGCGCCCCGAGGTGAGTTGCGCGTACCAGTCGGCAGCCGCCTGTAGCGCCCTGGAGGGCGGCCTGCCGTTCATGCCGGTTCTTCTTGCAGGGCCAGGCAGTGAAGCATGGCCTTGGCGATGTATTGACGGACGGAACTGACGGAGACGTGTAGCTGCTCGGCGATTGCGGCATGGGTCAGGCCTTCGAGTTGCTGTAGCAGGAAGGCGCGCCTGACCTTGGGCGCCAGCCCGTCGAGCATGGCGTCGAGCTTGACCAGCGTTTCCAGCACAATCGCGCGTGTTTCCGGCGACGGGGTGTCGGCCTCGGGTAGCAGTGCCAGTTCGGCGAGATAGGCGCTTTCGAGTTCACGGCGGCGAATCATGTTGACCATCAGGCCATGGGCGACCGTGGTCAGGTAGGCGCGCGGCACTTCGATGGCGGGCAGGTCGCGTTTGGTCAGTATCCGCAGAAAGGTATCCTGTGCCAGATCGGCAGCGGTCGAGCGGCACCCCAGCTTGCGGTTGAGCCAGCCCACCAGCCAGCCGTGGTTGGCTTCGTAAAGTTCACCAATGGTGTCGATGGAAAGCGCTTGGTCGTTGGACATGGTCGGCCGTACTCGAAAGCGTGGAATGGGCGGAAAATCCTGCCCGGTAATTTTGTGGCGTTGATGATAATCGTATTGGCAGAATGTTATGCGCGCCTCGCGGAGAAAATGAAATAATCCCGGCACAATCCGGGAAAAACTCCCAATATTGCGGCGAGCCTGGTAACCCTTATGGAAGATTTCGCCCCCTCCATGCCATCGCGATCCAACTTATGCGCCGACTCTGCACAGGCCCCAACGATAGACAAAAAGCAAAGGGTTTTTGCAGCTTTCACTTGCCAGTAGTGATCGATCATTCGCTCTTTATTGCATTAATGAATGAATTAACGAGCATGCTCATTGACGGCAATACCTTTATCCCCTATCGTTTGGTTTTTCGTATTGATTACTGACAATCATGCGCTTACCACAAGCAGCTATCGTCAAACCCGAACTCGCCGAAGAGTCCAGAAGGCTAGGCGAGAAAATGGCGCGCCTGCGCATTGCCCGTGGCGTGAAGCAGACAGAAGCCGCTCTGCGTGCAGGCCTTTCCCGCAACACGGTCTACCGCATGGAAAAAGGAGATCCGGGAGTGGCAATCGGCCAGGTTCTGCGTTATATCGACGCCATCGCGCCGGGCGTCACCTTGGCGCAGCTTGTAACAGAGGCCGATCCTGCGCTCGTCGCATTAAAAATGAAAGAGCAACGGCAAAGAGTCCGCGGCTTGTCTTCCGAGCAACTGCGCGAGGTGGACTTCTAGTGGCAGAACGTAAACTCACGGTATTCGCCCACCTGGATGGGAGCTGGGCTCCCTGCGGCTTGCTTACGCTTACGGAAAATCCTGAACTCGCGGCTTCATCGTTCATTTACGGTACTCGATACCTTGAACGGAAGACGGCGATTGAGGTAGATCCTCTCGGCCTATCCATCGAAGACAGGAAAGCCGTGAAGGAAAAGGAACTCTTTCCCGTGGGCGCGTTGCCCTACTTTGGCGGCATACGCGACGCCGCGCCCGATGCCTGGGGACGCCGCGTTATCGAATCAAAACTGAAGGTGCCCGCAAACAGCCTGCCGGAATCGGAATATCTTCTCCATGCAGGGAGTGAGCGCATCGGCGCGCTCGACGTGCGCATAAACAGGGACGATCCGCCGCGCCCGGGTGTGACTGGCATGCATTCTCTACGCCATCTCATCGATGCAGCAGACCGAATCGTAGAAGGAGAGCCTGTCCCGGCTCATCTGGAGGTGATTTTTCAGGACGGTACCGCGCTGGGTGGTGCCCGACCCAAGGCCACGATCCGGGATGAGACCGGTGTACTGTGGCTCGCGAAGTTCGACACGAAGCAGGACGCTTTCTGTGTGCCGGCAATTGAAGCCGCTACGCTCCGGCTCGCTAACGAATGCGGCATGACGGTTCCAGAAGTACGCACGAAAAATATCGGTGAACGGAAAGTCATGCTCATACGCCGGTTCGACCGGTATTTCGCCCCCCCCGGCATGGAGCATACGCCTGAAGATTTGTGGAAAACCCATCCCGGCGCCGGAACGGTAGAAAAACGACTGCCTTTCGTGAGCGGGCTCACACTTGTCGGCTGCGATGAAAGTCAGTCCCCAACCAGGGCATACGCTGACCTGGCCGATGCGATTGGAGAGCACTGTCACCCGAAGATGATCATGAGCGACAGGTCAGAATTATTTGCTCGTATGGTCTACAACATTTTCGTCAGCAATGACGACGACCATCTTCGCAATCACGGGTTCATATGCGATCCCAATCTTGGTGATTGGCGTCTATCTCCCCTTTACGACGTGATGCCGCGTCCGGGTATCTCGCATGAACGGCAGTTGCACCTTGGCGTAGGCGTAAGCGGTAGGCTGGCGACCCTCGATAACGCTTTGTCTACTTGTGGCCGCTTTGGATTAGCAAATGAATCAGCATTGAAGATCATCGCCCAAGTATGGGAAAAGGTGCGTGAATGGCGTGTCTATTTCGAAGACTATGGCGTGGAAGAAGCAGATATCAACAAGGTGGAATCGGCCTTCCGTCATTTAGACGACGTGTCTTCGCCGGGTTTCAGGAACCGCCTCTGATTGCCTGTTCCATACCACACATTAAAGCGTAGGAAAATCGTAACAGAATGACACTAAATGTCGTCGCATTTGGGCTAATCACAGCTAATTATGAAGATTGCAGGCGTCATAAGTGACTGTTTTTAAAGGCGCCGAAATTAGAGTTTCGTTCTACGAACCAAGGGGTCAGGAGTTCGAATCTCTTCGGGCGCACCAGACAGAATAAGGGCTTACAGCTTAACGGTTGTAAGCCCTTTTTCATTTCTTAATTACTCATGGGTACACCAGAAAATTGCTAGGGCACAAAAGTGCTCTGTCAATCCCATAAACTTACAGCCAAAGCTGAACCGTTTTGGATTACCACCATCCAAACAAAGGCACACCTTTGGCTCTGACTACCTCAGCCAATGCTGGAGAAATTTCCAGAATTCTCACCTGCTCTATACGTTCGTTCACGGCCGCTTGTAAATAACGCATGGCAACAGCTTCGTTCTTTACAATCTTGGGGCGTGCTTTTGAGTCCGAGGTTTTTAACTCCCACCCCAATCCTCGACGATAGGCCAACTTTTCCCTTGGCTTCTTTACAGAGATTTCCGTTAGTCCGTAATGGCAACCGAAACTGGAAGCCAACTTGCTCAGCGACTTTGGAATTTGCTTGTCATAGAGCAGACGCAAGCCCTCCAACTCACCCCACCGTTCACACTGTTGTTGGCCGGTGGTAAATGCTACCCGCGAGCACCCGGAGCGCATCGCTATCCAAATGGCTATTTTGACTCCCATCTCATGCCATTCTTTGATAAAAGGTGCATCCGGTACGCTATCGGCACCGTCAGGTTCCTCGTCACTCAGGTAACCAGATCTTCTTCCCCAAGCATGCCAATCGCTCTGAATTTCGTCGATAAGATACACAGGACTGCCATCGGCATGTTTCCATACTGCGCCACGCAGATGAAGCACGGTTGTTCCGAGTTCAAAATGATCATGGTGGAATCGGTGAGGCCAATGCGGTAGGCAGACTAACCATTCCCGGTAATTATGCTTTTTGCCTAAGAGCGAATACCGCTCGTACTGGTTAGATTGCGCAGGACTGACGTACTTGGCAAATACTCCCTGGGCTGCGGTGTAAGCCGCGTCGATTGCTTCCCATGAGTTCATATATCCTCTGCCAGGGGGTATCGGTCGCCAGCGATTATCGAAGACAAACCAGCCAGTTCCGGAACCAAACATATCCTCGAAAGTAGCACCTATGATCTTGTAGCCAAAAGATGAAAGCTCGCATGTGCGGATAACCTTGTTCCCTGCAAAACTATCCATGACCCGCTGAGGAATATCCTCGGGATCAAATGCATTGATATGCAAATCCGGCCGATAAAATGTCATGCGCTCTGTCAGCAATACCGGACGGCATGCCGACAAATTATTTTCGGCAAACATCAGCAGATCAGATTTCTCCAGCTTTTCATCCCCATCAAAATTTAACAGAGTGCTGATCAACTCGGAACGCTGAATTTCCTCCTCTCGAATGCCTTTTGCTGTACGGATTGTCGAAATCCATTGCTGTGCTGGTGCTGCCCGCATGGGCAACTGGTTCAGCCATTCCAGCAAGTTGGAATAGGTAGCCATGTGATGGTCGTCGAATCTGCGCTCTTGGGTCATTTGCATCTTCTCCACATGACAGCCATCAATCGTCAGCCCTCAAGAATGCCATGCAAGCTTTTAGGCAGTTCAATTTTGGTTGAACTGATCGCTTCTTGAAGTTGATTGAAACTATCTTTCATCCACTGCTCCGCTCTTGGGCTAGCGAGAAAATCCCGAAACGATTGACTATCTTCATCCGACCACCCGCAACAGTTATTCTCAACATCCAGCAGCGTCAACCCTGGAAGATAAGGCTCCGTCGGCATACCGCCTTCTTCGCCCTTGTAATAAACCAGCGATACCACCGGAGCCATATCCTCCACTGAGCAGAGTCTTATGGCTAATGTCATGTTAGTACCAAAGTTGCCTTTGCTTATGGCATCAAGTGCAGGCTCGACGTTGATACCGACATGCAGACCGCTGGGAAGTTGTGGCATGTGACTCTCCTTGATGTTGCTCTATTTAGAGTTTCGAGGAAGCTGGTTAATCTGTTTCAGAGCACCACCAAGCAAAATTTCTACCGCCTCTTCTATTTCATGATTAGGATCTTCATACGGTTTTATGTAATACACTCTAGCAGCCTCCCCTAATTCAACCTTCAATCGCTTTGTCAATTCCAATCCAAGCCTATGGAAAGCATCCCAGTCAAACAAATTGGCAACGTCTGCGTCATATAAGCGAGTCTCATCGAACGATCTCGCCCACAGGATAAACTCCTGTTCTAAATCCTTGGAAATCGCGTGATTCCCATACCAACCATATCCATCAGCCATATTTGGCCCGATATAAGTAGTCTCATCCTTCGCATCCTTTACCCACGCCCAAGGTGCCATGCCAAAATCAGGCATGATGCTATAAGCAACTTTTAAAGTGATTTCATCCATGACCAGCCCTCTCTTCTCCTATTATCGCGATATAAGGTCGGCGGTCAGGCAGTAGTAACAAACCACCGATCTGGAGCTTATGAGACTCCCGAGCTGCCACTGCTCTACCCCGCAAAACTTAACCAAACGCCGCGCGTGACAATGCGCAGCCTGTAAAAGCCGGGAGGAATCTGGATAGGGAATTGCCCCTGTCGATTTTTCGCCCGGCTCGCACCGGACGATCAAAAAGTCGGGTGCTAGTTGGTGAATCGTGGCATTGTTGGGTATGAATAACCCGCAAATGCCGCTGTATCTGTTCCGATGGAATAACCGAAACCACAGGCGCGCAGAGGCACTGCAGTTCTGGGTTGCTTTGTTCCGAGAATGTTGGTTTTCAGATGCATTTTTGAAATTGAAGAACGCAATTTTCCGCTGATTATGATCAATTGAGTTTGACTATACGCCGGGATGTTATTGGATACAACGAGGGAAATAGGGGAATTTCTATATCAATCACCAACGCAAAATCTCAACCCTGCCCTCCAGCGCATCTTCCTCTTCGGGGGTAAGCGCTACAACCCGCCCTTCCTCGATACTCCCCGACACCCAGCCATCGGCAATTTCCTGCTGCTCTCTCGACCATAGCTGATTGCGTTCTGGCCACACGGTATGGCCGAGAAAATGCGACACCAGCGCCTCACGCACAAACTGCGATAGCGGAATGCCCGCCTTGTCTGCCAAGCCCTGCAAATCGGCTTTCATTTTCTCGTGCAGAAATAGCTTGAGCGGCACAATGTTTTTGCCTAAGCCAGGGATATAGTCCACCGCATGTGCACGGGAAAATCTTGTTCCGCTATCTGGTTTAGATGGAGGCGGCGGATGGAATATGCCGATATTGTTATCATGCATGCATAGCAACTCGTGCGAACCGTACAAATAGACCACCAACTGTTCGCGCAGATATTTCGCCAACGGTCTATCCAGACGATCCGCGACCTCTTTCATTGCCACACTGAGCGGCTCGGGAACCCATACCCTCAGTTGGGCGTCGTTGGCATACAAATCCGTTGTGCCACGATCTCCGTCATACAGACTTTTCAGTTTGAAGGGCAATACATCATCTTGCCCCTCATTCGCTACCCCTATTTTTCTGAACAAGAATCCGAACATGCCACCTCCATAAAAATAGGGGAAATTCTCTCACCGGCATCTGGTTTCATTATGATGGATAGCTCACATTTCCCACAATGCGACCATGCCCCAGAAATCCATCCCTGTCTTTTATACCGAACGCATGGTGGCCAACAACTACGGTGGCATCTCCCCCAGTTCCTACAAACCCAGGGAAGTGGTGGAGTCGTGGACACTGGAAAACGATTTCCCCATACAGATCGTCGAACCCAAGCCCGCTACACTCGATCAACTCTGCCTCGCTCATGATCCAGACTATGTGCATGGCGTACTATCCATGCGTAGACAAAACGGCTTCGGCAACATGATTCAAGAAGTCGCTGACTCCCTGCCTTACACATCCGGCTCCATGCTGTCGGCAGCAAGGCATGTGCTGAAATATGGCGGCGTTGCCTGTTCCCCCACTTCAGGATTTCACCATGCCTGCTACGATCACGGTGGCGGCTTTTGTACTTTCAATGGCTTGATGGTAACTGCACTGGCGTTATACGAAGAAGGACTGGTACAACGGGTAGGCATACTGGATTGCGATTACCACTATGGCAATGGTACAGATGACATCATCTTAAAACTGGGCATCGACTGGGTGCGGAATATCACCAATAGCAAAGGCTATATCGGCGAGGCCGCCATGTTCATGGACATCTTGCCGATGCTGGTACAGCAAATGGCCGATTTCGATCTAATTCTCTATCAGGCTGGCGCTGATGCTCATATGGATGATCCCTTAGGGAAGCGCTGAACAAATCGATTTTACGAACGCCACTTTTGGTTTGGCCTTGAGAATCTTGCTTTTCATCGTGCTTTT
>JAUJPO010076773.1:0-11097 GCA_032270745.1 Tiaropsis multicirrata
AGCTTATCAATCACACATCAAAACCAAAACAAGAGTGAACATATCAGATTACTCTAATGCAATTAAAAAAAGACATTGAAGTTAAAGTCGTAAAATGTCTGCTCGTCATTTTGTTTTGTTTCTTGATCTCTGGAGATCTGCGAAGTAAAAACACACTAATTACGCACTTGTTTAGCTTTCACACGGCTTTTTTAATTGCTTGAATTTTGACGTTTTCTAAAATTTTGTTTGATTGATAAACTTGGTGCAAACTAGAACGGCATTGAATTTTACTTTCGTTTTCAAACATCAACATTCACAAGATCTTGGAAGGTCATCAAAATGGAGTGTTTGTGGCTTCCCATGTTTGAAAGAATGTTCCCATGTTACAAGGTTTCAGGGTATTGTACTTGTGTTCTCACTAATATTGGTAAAATGTAAATGTCAAGAGTTTTTTTTTTTGTGCATAAAAAATGTGTGTATTTTCCTCCACTGCTAGAAAGTCAGAAAATAACTTGTGTTCGCATCGTTCGACCGACTCACTTTTTATCTGAAAAATCTGTTATTAGTCGAAAATTCAGTAAATCTGTCGGATTTTAAGAGAGCGTATTTCAAAGATATTTTTGCATTAAACTTTCAGTAGGAAATCTAAATTCCTTTTTCAATTGGGCTTTGACAGTTTATAAAAAACTGTTTACAAAAAATTCAAGTTGAAAAAAGTAACATTACCAAATTTTTCATGTAAAACCTAGGATTTGTAAATAGTTCAAGACTAAGAATTCCTGACCATGGAGATTCAAAGCCCAATTGAAAAAGGAATATACATAATTCTGCTCCTATTTTAAAATGGTCCTTCCATTTGTTGACAAGCTTTTTATTTTAGGTGGAAAGATAGAAGATCAAATTTAACTGTCAAAAAGATCAGTTGGGTCAACTAGATAAAAAACGCATCATTTTAATAGCAAACGTCAATGATTAAATGCTGCCCAAAACGCTAGATTATTTACTCAATTATTACAAAATCATTTTTGTAACATTTTGTTTTTGACAGTTGTTCAGTGTGAAACTGATGGCTGTGTATTTTTGTTCTCAAATATATGCATTGAAGTATAGAGCACTCTCTTCAACTGTCAACTGTCTTGACACTTAATTAAATTGATGATGACTTGCCAAATCCCAAATTGCCCCAACTGAGTTTTATATAATACTTTAAGTGTAGCTGAAAAACTTTCAGAAGTAAAGTTGGCTTAAAAAATTGTATACTATGTGACCGTTTTAACAATCTTTGTTTGTGTTTTTTTAGTTCTTTTCAACTTCTAGTGAGAAGAATGCAAAGATTGCAGCATCCGCAAATGAAGCCATTAAAGAAATCTCCAACAACTCAAAACTTTTAGTCGGAGGTACAAATTATTAATCTGTTGTGTACTTCTTATTCACTAAATAGTTTGACTTTTACTGCTTTTTTAAGAGTTATATATCCGTCTGAAGTCAAAAAGTATTGTCCCGAGCTTGCGTGGGCAATACATTTGACAGAGGTCAATATTTTACGGTATTGCCCGAACAAACAGTTAGTAAAGGGATTATTACCTGAGTTTGACCCTTTTGTGCATGTGAATACTTTTAGTTCACAACATCAAAGAAAAAGTTCTTCCTTTTCCCTGCGATTTTGCTTGAAAAGATTGACGCAAACATTGCATTGCACAAAATTGACTTCACAGCCGGTCTATATCGTGGAATACAAATCTCTCTGACGTCACTTTGATCCACATAATATGTACAATTCAGATTATATAATTTTGTTTATATCAAGCATAGCCCTTTCACTTAGGTAATCTTTGTGAATATTATCTACTTTAATCACCTTTTGTGAAGAAGTCTATGCAAAATTTGATTTGATTCTTGTTAGTTCTCTGTGTTGTTACTGAATCAATTTTGAGAAAATTAAGTTTTTAGAACCTTTGCGTCAACTTAAGTTTGTTACAAAACGATTGTCATTAAAAACAGTTAATATGTAGAAACCAGGACGCATATGAAACAAATGAGTAAATATTTCCTGGTTTCCTGGTTTTTACTGACTATCTTTTTTTGCAACAGACAAATTAAATTGTGACTAAAACAGTTAATATGAAGAAAACAAAAATTAAATACGTGATACTGTCCAGTTTTCTACAAATTTTACAATCATTTTGCAATAGACTTCTAAATTCTAAACTTTTAAATTCTTGCAATGTTTTAGGATTTGGCTTATGTGGGATTCCAGAGAATCTAATCACTGCTTTAGTTGCATCTAAGATCAACGGTTTGACAGTCGTCAGCAATAATGCAGGGTAGGTTCTTTTCTTCTTATGGTCACCTCTTTATTGCTTTTCTAGAAAAAATGTGAACCCCCGTAAATTTTTTTAACACCAGGATATACTTGCTTCAAATTTCAAACCTGGTGGATCTCCTATATCTTCAAATTCTTACCCTGTTGGATGTCTTTTACCTAGGAAAACAATTACAAAATTATTTGTAACTTAAACTCAACTGTTTATTTCAAGTCTTCGCCTTACCTGTTGCTAAGCACTGTCTCCTGCAATTTGGAGGGACTTGAATATACCCTAATACGTTTTCTTTTCACTGTTCTTGACAATTTTGGACAGAGCCCCAGCTGTATGAATTGTATGAAATACTAAACATAAAATATTTCTACTCCTCTTTTCTATTACAGTATTGACGACTTTGGACTTGGGCTTTTGCTTCAACAACGACAGGTAAGCCTTTTATTTGTGATGTCAGATGTTTTGGTTTACATTGTTTTATATTTTCATATTTTTCATTTATATTTTCATTCGCTTAATATTGACAATCAAGTGTTATTATCGATGGTCCAGCTGTTTTTCTTGACAATCAATAATTTATATTGTCAATCAATGTTCCATAATTTACAGTCAATGTCTTAGATTGACTGTCAATCAGGATTATTGTTTCACATTAACAGTCAATGTTTTAGATTGATCATAAATCATAAATCATTGACAGTCAATTTTTTGTTCTATTATTTGATTGACAATTTAGACTGAAGAGTTCAACAAAAAAGTCTTTTTCACCCACCCGGTTTCTGGAAACATAACTACTTTTTTTCTTTCGCCTAAAATGTCTGAATGTTGGTATATTTTTTGTTCGGACAGATCAAACGGATGATTTCATCGTACGTCGGTGAAAACAAAGAATTCGAACGACAATATTTGAGCGGAGAACTTGAAGTAGAGCTCACTCCACAGGTAAAGTTCTTTTTGTGAGAAATGTGTAGTACAGAAACTGATTTAGTCGTTTTAGTGATTTAAAGTTTAAAGCTTCTTAATGTGAGAAATGTGTAGGAATTGGTTATTGATTGGCAGCTTAAAGGCTCGAAACGAAGAGTGTTCAAATCATGACTACTACTACTAGGGTTTGGAGCTGCCAAATTGGGCCCATCGAAGCTTTCCGTAGTAAAGTCTCTTAAACGAGTTGGAAGAACGAAGCATCGAGACCAAAATCAGTCTCTTTAATTCAAGCAATTTTTAGAGACTTTTGTACTAAAGACGGCAGATGCTGGGAACGTATTATAAAAGGTAGATCCTAAAGAGCAACTGAAGAAATATTTGTTTTCTCCTCTGGTTGAAATAACCATTTCCATTCATCTCCATTGCCCTGGGTCAGCTTAAAGACACTTCGAGTTTCAAGAGGAATTATAAGCACTTTATTGGCTTATTCTTGCTCTCGTTTAAAAGATCTTTTTTTATTTGATTGACCTTACTCCTCGATCAAGGCCCAGTCGGTCCATGACCAAAAAGTGACGTCATCTCGTATCACATCATCGCGTATGACGTCATCAGATTAGTTCTCAATAATTTTTTGATCATTAGGGTACTCTTGCAGAACGTATTCGAGCTGGTGGTGCGGGCGTTCCTGCTTTCTTCACGCCCACTGGTTACGGAACATTGATTCACGAGGGCGGTGCGCCCATCAAGTATAATTCGGACAAAACGGTTGCTATTGAAAGCCAGCCGAGAGAGGTAAGACCTAATTTTGATTTAAAGTCAGTTAGTTGCGTTTTAGTGTTCTTTTTCTTAAAAATATTTTTTTTAACTTAAAAAAAATTTCAATTAAACACTGTGTATGGTCTTATTTGTTTTTGTTTTGTTTTCAGCACCGCGTATTTAACGATCGCGATTACATCATGGAGGAATCCATCACTGGAGATTTTGCTTTGGTCAAAGCATGGAAAGCTGACACCATGGGTAACCTTATCTTCAGGTGATCTCATTTCTTGTTTCTTTTGTTTCTAGAAGTAATTTGCGCGGCCGGGCGGGCGGGACTTGTTTGCGCGAATCAAGGACTCAAACTTTTTGCCAGGATCAAATTTCGATCGAATTCGCCCGCCCGTTTTTCACCTAATTTCATTCATTTTCTAAGGGGATTTGGACTAAAAGCATGAAATAAATTTTTGGTGAGAATTTAATTTCGCAAAAATTAATCACCTCAAGAGGGAGAATTATATTGCACCTTTTTTTTTTTGAATGACCTCATGACGTATCCAATTAGGGAGAATTAGAAATTGAAAGTTCCCTCAAAAATATCTTTCGACTTTATAGTAAACTTGAGTCGTTTATGACAACAGACAGACAGTATATGTAGGTACAGGCTAGACGTTGGTCGCTTACGCCGTCATTTTTATTCGATAATTTGTGCAAAATTTATGAACGGGGGTAGTTTGTATATTCTTGTAGTTTTGTATTCTTGTATTCAGTACATCGTCTTCCTTGCTTTATAAATCTAGTCGTCTAGATGCTAGTGGAAACCGGGCGTTTATACAACATTTGACGACTAGTCTAGATGCTAGACTAGCAACCTTTATACAACATTTGACGGCTAGTCTAGATGCTAGACTAGCAACCTTTATACAACATTTGACGACTAGTCTAGATGCTAGACTAGCAACCTTTATAAGACATTTGACGACTAGTCTAGATGCCAGACTAGCAACCTTTATACGAAATTTGACGACTAGTCTAGATGCTAGACTAGCAACCTTTATACGACATTTGACGACTACCTTTAGAGGTATATTAAATTAGAGTACAGTCGAAGCTCTTAGTGGACACCATCGGGAATTCGACTTGGTGTCCGCTAATTGGAGCTGTCCGCCTTTTTGATCGGAACGTTTGGTAATATAATAAGCTCTAAATTTTTTTTTGAGGGGGGGGGAGAATCTGTCCTCTAATCAGAGCTGTCCGTCTTTTGGGGTGTCCGCTAATTGGAGCTTCGACTGTAGTTTCAGCAGTATTAGTCGGCAACACGAAACGCGTCTACTTAAAATAGCTTTTAAGATTTTTGTCCAAAGAAAATATGTCTTTTGTCACCAGACGCCAACCTTTTTCGATGTTCTTAATCATTTATTTGTTCTTTAGAAAAACGACGCGGAATTTGAATGCGCCGATGGCACGTGCTGCAAAAATCACCATCGCAGAGGTAGAATTTCTACTTCTTCCCCTTTGCTGTTCTGTCAAGTTTGTTTTCCACTTTTAAAGGCTTGTAGATTCTGTATCGCATAGTTACTCATTTTTAAAACATTTGGTATGACCGTATAGACCGTATGGCCGGTCTCCATTCATCACTGCGCATAATAGATCATCGTAAGCTTACTAATAGTAATAAATGAATCCATTCGATTGGTTAAATATGACGTTACAAGTCATGTGGCGACTTCGAAATATGTAGAAGAGTTGTAAACTTTTGTTTTTTGCGCAATTCTTTTTTTCACACTTTATATATTTGCCACGAGGAACGTCATAATCATAGTGTCTCCCCCCCCCCCTGAATTCAGGGGGGGGGGGATCAGCTTTGAAGCCAGGGTGGGGAATGACTAAACCTTTTCTAAGTAACTTCAACGTCGGTCAAAAGGTTGTATACTTTTCCTTAAATAGCAGAAATTCAGAGCAAAAACAATCAATCGTAAAAGGGGTTACGCACGGAGAACGATTCTCGTGTTCGCAAGCGAAATGTTTTTCATTCACACCCCAACGCCGCCCTTTACATGTTAAAACCGACCTTGATATCTTAGAGGGGAAAACTTCGCTAGCAAAATTTTCGTCACATTGCCACAATTCTCGTCACAGCCCCGCTCAAACTGATTTGATAAAAATTTCGTCGGAAAGAATTTCGTCACGTTTTCCCCTTTAAGGTATAAAGAAAATATTCTAAAATATATTTCCAGTAAGCTGAGGCAAACCAAGGGGAAAATATATCACAAATTCTTGCACACTTTACTCAATTAATCCAAAATAATCCAAATTTCTTTTACACTTGCCCTCTTATCCCCACTCAACACTTTTGAAAGTGATCTGTTGGCACCTGCTATCAATAACTGACCTTATTTACATCAGCCTTGAAGTCTTTCTTTCAATTCTTCAACTTCCACCTGGAATAGTCTTCCTACTGAAATGAAGCAAACTAAATCTCTCCTTCATTTCAAAACGTCCTATTTTTAAATAGAGTTTTAGTTTTATTTTTGTTTCTTGTTCTTGTTAATTGTTACTGTTTTACCAGTGGCCCCTGGGGGAGACAATGGCTTAACTGTCTAAAAGCTTTATCATTATTCCATGGCCAGCCACTTGAAATATCAGTTTTTATAATTTTTGTTATTATTAAGCAGGCAGCGAATTTCTAAAAAAGTCATTGCACAAAAAAAGAAGGAAGTACTGCGTGGTGATTATTGGAGACCGACCGGCCTTTTAAGTCTGTTTATTTCTCATATTTTTATCAAGGTTGAAGAGATAGTAGAGGTAGGAACATTTTCGGCTGAAGACATTCACATTCCAAGCGTCTATGTTGATACTGTCGTCCTTGGATCAAACTATGAGAAGAGAATCGAGGTATGCCTAAATTTGAGCCAAAATGGAGACCAAGTGTTCTGTAGTAAAGCCTCTTAAACGAGTTTGGAGAACGAAGCATCGAGACAAAAATATGTCTCTTTTATTCAAGCTACTTTTAGAGACTTTTGTACTAAAGAACGACGTGGTCTCGATTTGACAGATATATTATGAGGTTGTGGACATGCCGATTTGGGACCACTCAAGTTTTCTGTAGTAAAGCCTCTTAAATAAGTTTGGAGAACGAAGCATCTCTTTTATCCAAGTGATTTTTTTGTACTACTCAAAGTGGTTTCAAGTTGGAAGATATGTCAACAAACAAAGAATCGCGATGGAGCGAAGGATCAAAGCGATTAAGGAACAAACAAAATAAGGAATGGAATTTTCCAGATAAAATCCGCTCCCCTGTTGAGAATATAGGATAGCCATGTGTAAGAGTTGAGGCTTTTCAGAAAAAACCCTGCTGATATAAAACATCCAGGGGATTGTTCCACAAAATATCCGTACCGCCAGCCTCACTGTTGTACTGTTGTACGGTGTAGATGCCCCAATCTTCGTCACCCCTCCCTATTTTCGTCACCAGTGCTATTCTTTGCCACGAACAGTCATGTGGTATACTTTTCAACCAATAAGATTTTATTATTTTGAGGGGAAAACAACACACACTATGGTTTAACTCACTAAAAGATTTTACTGATTACACATAATTAATCTTTAGTAAGTGTTCTGTTTTCTCCGTACCACTTTAGCCTTCGTATTATCTTCGGTATCTTTTTGTGTGAAATTATCGGGATTATCGGGATTCGAAGACGAGCCATTACGATGCTCAAAGCCAATCTATAAATCTTTAATGCAGTATGGTGATACTCTTATCCAAATTGTCAACTTGGAGGCGCACAGAAAACAAAGTCTGATTGGTCCATTACATAAATGGGGATACGATAATTAACCAATCAAAATACTTCAAAGACCAGTTATTCATTCCGTTCTTCTTTCAGATATTAAAATGTTCCTAAATGTTATTCAGTGAAAAAATGATAAACCTTCTATCGCGCTACCCTCTGAGCGATCTATCCTTCGTTCAGGTTTAGTTCGTGACTGTTCGGGTTAGTTCGCGAGTATTCAGATATGGTTAACGATCTTTCTTTGTTTGTTTATTATTTTTTTCTGTCATAGAAACTGACACTCTCTTCATCAGACGAAGGGAAAGTGAAATCAACAAACGAAGCAGCTCTAATGAGAGAACGAATTATCCGAAGAGCTGCACTTGAATTTCAAGATGGAATGTATGGTATCCTTTTCCGCCACTTCAGTGTTTACTGCGACGGTGGCCGAGTGGCTTGAGTGTTCGCCTCCCGTTTGCAAGGTTGTGGGTTCAACCCCCAGTTGGGTCAAACCGGGGTCAGACTAAAGACTTGAAAACTGGTACTCGCTGCTGACCTGCTTGGCACTCAGCAATAAGGGATTAGAGCGAGGGTAAGTGGAGAAATCCAGGGAAAGGATTGACGCCCTCCCCTACCTTCGGGTAGATAGCTATCGAAAAGGGATACTTTGGGTTGCCCTCGACCGTGGTCGCAAACTTAATTACTGCGAGTCTTAATTGTTCGCACTGATCTGTACATTAATCCACTTTGAGGGTGGTTTTTACTGCGAGTTCACAGTGGGCCAAAACAGCATTTTAAGGGACATTTGGTCATACCTCAAGAAAAACCTTAGCTCGGGTTTAATTTAAGGGTTTGTTGCTGGAAGGATAGACTGATCTAGTAGCTTCATAAAAACCATAACAAAATATTGTTACTTGTAGTAGATTCTTTTCAAAATTAATTTGGTAGGTACTTTGACCTATGTCTACCTCAATAATTTTATTATGACGTGATTTAAACATGTCAATATGTTAACAATGCACCCATCTTAAGACCTACAGGTTCCTTTTACTTTGACTTTTAACCAGTGATAAGTGACTCTCACGCTACTTGTATTTTCCGCAAAAAACTTGTTATTTTTTCAAACGCACTTTTGCACTTTTTGGTTTTTTAATTGAAATTTCCAAGAGGCGGTGGAAAATATTTGGAAAATTTTCAGGTAATGGTGTAAGGGGGGTTTTTCCAAGGGAGTAAGACAACTCATCATCTGGACAAATATCTGATTTCCAGTGGTCACGTCGAAGCTCCAATAATTTCCAGGGATATCAAAAGTTTTATGAGAAGCCGTGATCATGAAGTTTTCAGGGAATTGAGACGATACCATAACATTACCAGGAGTTTACCGTCAATTTCATCAACTGACCAAGTTGACAGAGCCAGAAGAAATATAGAAAGAGAGAAAGTTGGGAGTTTAGTGATAATTTGTTGATTTCTTAAATATAATGGTAACCACTCTCATGGTAACAACATTTGATTTCATATCCTTTCCTTGACGCAAATGTTTCTTTGTTAAACTTGATCAGCTAATCTAGGAATCGGTATGCCGATGTTGGCCAGTAACTTTATTCCTCCCAACGTCAATGTGTGCTTGCAAAGTGAAAATGGAATCCTTGGTCTGGTGAGTTTTCCCAACAGCTGTATAACGGTTTTTCGACGTCCAATTAACGTTCTGGCGTTGAAACAACGTTATTTGGACGTTAGAAAAGAACGTTGTGTGACTGCTGGTTTTTAACAAAGTAAATTCAACCATCCCAACGTCATATTTTGTCTTTATTTAGCGTCACTGGAATAAAGAAGGCCTACCAATAGTCTAGAGGCTGGGGCAACTTTCGTGTGAAAATCACTGCCCTGAAGGTTTGACTTCTGATTGTGACTTAATGGACCGTAGAGATTGCAAACAATTACTGGTTTAGTTCGCATTACATCCAGATTTCTACTATCAAATAAATTACTCAGTTTTTAACTAGAACTGATAAATGTGTAAGTACATACTCAAACACCGCATGAGAACATTGCATCATTTTTTTGACTTTTCATCTAGGGACCTTTTCCAAAACCCGGTGAAGAAGATGCGGACCTCATCAATGCTGGTTTGTTTCTTTGTTTCTTTGTTTTGTTGTTGTAGTTGTTTTTAAATACCTTATTATCATTTTCCTTGAGAAGCTTTTAACGAAATATAGACGCTTTTAACGAAATATAGACGCTTTTTGGATTCGTGATAAATAATCTTAACTCTTTAATCGAAATGATCTTAAAATATTCTTCATATATATTTTTAAAGCTCTTACTTTTTTATATCATCCTAAGAATCTGAAAAAACGCGCCAAGAGAGTAATGCAAAACCATTTAACTTTCAGCATCGTATATTTGTTCGCCAACAAAAATACTATTAGCGTGTCCCATATTCGTATACTTTCTTCTACGAAAATATGATTCACCATGCATGAGGTGCGTTTTTCCCACTTGACCATGACTTTTGAAAAGGATGTTGCTGAAAGGTTGAGGCTTAGTGGATAAATAAAAATCACTTTTTCATCCGAGTTTTGCCTTTTCTTTTTTTATTCACGCAGGAAAAGAAACGGTGACGATTGTTCCTGGTGGTTCATTTTTCGGCAGTGAAGATTCTTTCGCCATGATCAGAGGGTATACTTTAAACATAACTCAAATGTCTCCTTTTACACACAAGATTCTTTCGCCATGATCAGAGGGTATACTTTAAACACAACTCAAAGTTCTCCTTTTACACACAAGATTCTTTCGCCATGATCAGAGGGTATACTTTAAACACAACTCAAAGTTCTGCTTTTACACACAAGATTCTTTCACCATGATCAGAGGGTATACTTTAAACACAACTCAAAGTTCTCCTTTTACACACAAGATACTTTCGCCATGATCAGAGGGTATACTTTAAACACAACTCAAAGTTCTTCTTTTACACACAAGATACCTTCTTACTAGTCTTAAAGAACTTTCATTAAAAGATTTTTCCGCTGACCTGAGCGACCGACTCGTGCATTATTTTTCCGCCAATGCGCTTGTTGTAGAGCAACAAATTATATCTTTTAATGTGTCTCGCCTTTACTGTTAATATCATCAATGTCATTTTCTTTTGTAGAGGTCATATTGATTTGACGATGTTGGGAGCAATGCAAGTTTCACAAAATGGTGACCTGGCTAATTGGATGATTCCTGTAAGATAACGGGAACTTATTTTACAAAAAAATAATACAGTAGACTCTCCATAACTCGACTCTCTATAACTCGAACCTCTCCTTAACTCGAACAAATGTGTTGGCACG
>JAUJPO010076784.1:0-25307 GCA_032270745.1 Tiaropsis multicirrata
TCAATGGTAGGGTGGACGAAGTATAATTTAGGGTCAACCTCCTGGAAAATTTGATAAATTTCTTTAACCCCCTGGAAGTTTTCCAAATATCTGCCATCACCCCCTGGAAATTTCAATTAAAATACCCCCTGGAAAGGTTCGTCCACCCCTACTATGTATGGACTTGAAATGAAATAGCCCAATAGTGCAGACGATTCTAGCGTCTAAGACAAAATCTCTAATCGACAAATTAAGAAAATTTGCGACTGCGCGAAAAAAAATCGCGAATATTTAGGAAGTTTGTTCCAAGCTCTACCGCCTCGCTAATTTTTCCTTTCAGCCTTGTACGGCTCGCAAACTCAGCGACACTAAATTTTGCTGATTACAAGCATTTAACGGACGATAAAATCGTCTAATAGTGGTGATGTAGTATTACGTCATTTTATATAGAAAAAGGCGAGCGCTACGTTCACTGAGCGGAGAACGATCTTAAGAAAAAACATATGAAGGCAGACCTTGGAAGCCGATGCAAAAAGCAGTAGTGACATCACTGAAGATGTGCATGAGAAATCCAACCAGTGAAATGATGATGCCAGCTATGATGATGTACCTTTGAATGGGAAAGAAATAATGAAAACATTTATGTAAGTTCTTTTCATGATTCATGATTACATGATTACACCCCCTGTCTCTGTGTCCCAGTGGATGTCTCACAGGGTTAAAGTCAGTTAAAATCGAAACTTTCCAACCCTTAGTAGGTTTGGATCAAATCAATCAAAGCAGATCAAATGGTTATGTTTTACAGTGGGGTCATAAATCTATTGTTCTTTGATCATATTTTCATTGCGGTGGATGTTTGTAATTCTTTTTTTTAACCACTGGGTCGAGAGAGAATTTTCTAAGTGGGTGAGCATTTTCTTCACTTGGGTAGAAAAATGGACCTTTTTTGAGCAGTTTTTCACTAGGGTTGGATCCCAGTGGGGCACAGAAGCATGAAGTATTGTAAGGGAAGAAATGTTTTGCGAAATTCGGCTTTTTCCAGAAAAAGTCCGTATCCCCCTGTTGAGGATATAGGATATCCAGGGGGTCCAAAATGTTCAATATCCTAGGATATCCAGGGGGTAAGAATTTGAGGACCAAGGATATCCAGGGGGTTCGAAACTTTCATTACGGATATCCAGGAGGGCTAGTGTTGAGAAAAATCGACATCCTCAACAGTGGAATATGGATTTTTTCTGGAAAAGCCCATAGTTTAAAAAAAAGTTAACAAAATAATTAGACCTCTTTTGAAATCTCGTACCCAGAACCTAGATTCTCCACACTTTATTTGATTTGCAGATGGTAACGTTACGGATTGTTCTGCAAATACTATCAAAGATGGTGGATCAGAGGACTGAGACGAGTTTATTATAATAGCTCTTAAGTTTGTTCCAATTTCATGATATTCAATATGTAATGTTTCAACAGAAACATTCCAAAACACCAGATGTTTTTGCCACTAGCACTAGTCTTATTCTACATTAAAATCTAGTGGTAAACACCCGAATCTTTTTTAGCATTTTTCCGTAGAAAAGATTGACGTCATGAAGACTCCCATTTTCGAGAAACAAAACTAATTCTTACCATAAAATGATCAATATGTATTGGTATAAAACATGTTGACTCAGTTCGCATACAAAAGTATGTTTATTATAAATGATGTTCTTCAGATCATTAGCGGAAGTCGTCACTTGGCAGAGACCGAATGCCGGCAATAGGGAATGTCCGGCTTTTGGGTTTCGCGGTACGGTATAGTCGTGCCGTTGGTCAGGTGTAAGACCTACATAAAATTAAAATAGGAATACAGTTTAACTCATGTGATAGTTTAGTACTCATGTGATTCGAACTCCTATAATTTGAACAAAATCTTCGGTCCCGTCTGACTCAAGCCTGAAAACCTCGAGAGTAAACTCCTTTAATTCGAGCTCCTGTAATTCAATTGTTCTGGTTCCCTGTGAAATCGAATTACATCTTTCAGGGATTTTTCCATAGACTTTTCTAGTATTTTCTTACGAGATTAAACGTAGATTCCAATTTTGTTGAAGCATCACCAAGAGTTCAGTCTCTGTTGGAATTTAGTTAACTGCAGAGACGGATACAGACGATATTTTGACGGTGAGTTTTGATTTCCAAATAAGGAAAATGCGAGCAAAAATCAACACTCTCCGTCAAACATTTTTGAGAACTTTCCGTGTGCCAGTGAACTGCTTAACGTTTACCCCGGTGAAAGATAAGTTGAATCTTCTTGACAAAATAATACGTTCAAGTTTGTTCAAGTGTGTCCCCCCCCCAGCAGGCACACATCGTTATTTCAACATTGTTTCAACGTTCAAATAACGTTTTGAAGTTGGAACAACGTTGTCTGAACGTCAAAACAACGTTCTGTACCTACTGGTGAGCATTGGGGGAAAACGAGAACTTTCCAATAAGTCATAAAGTGCTTATAGACCTTTAACTCGTGACGTAGGTGTTGTTACCAAGCCCCCGTGCGGGTTTGGAAGCAGGAGAACGAAAGTGAAAGCGTGGATTGCTGTTGTTTCAGTTTATTCCCGTCCATCCAACAATTTAGTTAATAAAAGGGTGTGAGAAGTTGTTTAAGAAATATTACTTACCGAGCCATGAAGTCCATGATCTACCATACGAAACATATTCACCATTGATTGAAGAATCGATCGTTAACATCCCCAAAACGTTGACAGCAACGTACAAAACCTTGACCAAGATGTTCAATAAAGTTCTTGCAGCACCGTGTGGTGAATTGGAAGGAGTGAATAGTTTCTCGATCACTTCTTGATAATCGACTTCCTCACGCTTCTTGTTTTTAATGCTTTTCTTCAACAAGATCAAGTCAGCATTGACAACACAGTACAGGAGATAAGGGAGATAATAAAGGAAGGCTAAAGCAGCAACTCCAAGCGGGAACCATTGATATTGGAGGTAATACGTTTTTTCAAGGGGATCACAGTTCTTGTCTTTAGCACTGTTGCATAGAGCGCCGTAGTTGTTTTCACCTGTGAAAGAATCAAAACAGTATCAATTTTTGCAATTCATTTTATCCATTACGTAATCTTTTCAAGATGTTTCCGTATAAAAGATTACGTAATGGATAAAATGAATATGAGTTATATCATCATAATGAGCAATCACGAATTAAAATCAAGGTAAGTGACCTATCAGACATGCCGGCCTTAAGGTTAGGTTTTTCAAGTTTCTTACAATAGCCAGGTGCACTGTAAGGATAAGAAATTTAGAAATTCTTTGCTTTAAAACTGAGGGGCAATGATGGAAAAAATGCACTGTAAGGGTCAGATTTTAAAACCAAATTGTCCGAGTGTCGCGTAGTAGCTATGTTCTGAGATCGAGTGTCTCCCCTCCCCGGGCACCAAGACCATCATCACACAATATTCTTTACCGTCATGTGAAATGTCTTTAGGGATTCCATAGTAAAAGCTGTTGAAGATTGGATTCAAGTTTCTGTAGATGTAGACACCATTAATCCAACATGCTTTTTGAACGAACGATGCGGTTGTATCGTGATTCTTTGGTACAATGCAAGTGAACTGAAAATAAGATGAATTTTTGTATTTCAAGACAAGACATAAGGCCAAAACAAGTTATGAACATGAGGAAGATTTCTTATGAAAATTGCTTCAAGCAGTAAAAATTATTAAGAACACTTTGAGAAACAATCTCAGAAAGTTTAAGAACCTCCTTCTGGGAACAGTGTTCTAACAGAAAATATGTAAGGCTTAAAATTTGAATTGACAAAAACGGTTGTATCTTAGTTTCTACATGGGTAAACATTTTTTACTAAAACTTTTTTTGAAAACAGGCTTTTGAAGGTATCATTAATAGTGGAAACTTTTTGAAATCCAAAAGCAGCCTTGTTTGTACAGAGGCCTAATATCTACCGAAATTTAAAACGCTCATTTTTGTAGAGGGTCTTTTTTAATTCACAATTTCTAGTTTGAGATTATTCAAACTAAGCGTAAAAAAGCATGGGGAAGCGCAAGTGAAATTTTGTGTGAGAATTGAGGCGGGGGCAGAAAAAACGAATGCCCTACTACACTTCTTTGCAGAGACTACTCCACGGGATTTTTATGACATGAAACAGACAATCTGCACAGAGTACCTTATCGGACAAAACAATGTCGAACAAATTTTTCGTTGGACAAAATTTTCGTCACCTCCAAAAAATTTCGTCACTTTTGTCCAACATTTTTTTTGTCTGATAAGGTATAAGAAGTATACTCTGATACAGAAATAAAGCAACCCGCAACCATTTTACAGTCGATGGAAATCAAAACAAAAAGTAGAAAATATTGTGGTTAAAAGAACGGAAACATAAACCAGCACTTGTCAGTTTTATGTTTTCCGTAGCGGTTTCTTTACATTTCATGCCTATGGTAAAACCTTTTTTAAACCCTATCTCACAAAAAAACCTTCAAAATGAGGTCTATTTTTTCTATAATTCTATTGCCAAAATAGTGTCTGGTATAACGTTTGACAGAAGTTCTGGGAAGACAGGAAAATCTTCTGTCGAGGTTGTTTGCGTACACTCTCCAACCTCGATATCAGGGATAGATAAGTGACAGAAATTGGTATGTATATCCAAGGGGGGACTACTTATTGTAGTTAGATATCCAAAGGGCTTAGGCTACCTTATACTACAAAATACAACAAAATTTCTACCCAAGAAATAATCAAAGCCGTGCAGTAGACACAGGACATTGTTTCAACGTCAAAATGTTAGTTATTTGGACGTTGAAACAATGTTGGGATTTTGTTATGTTCCTGCTGGGAGTGGTTAAATTTAACAACGGCTGTTTTAAAAAGTTTGTATTCGCGCAGACTTGTCCTTTTGTAGTTTAATCTTGTCGTAAAATATAGATTTTCCCAATTCGATTTTTTTTTTACAAACGATAGCCTCTTCTACCGAGAGGTTAGCTCTCTCGAAAATTTTGTAATCCTCAATAAGGGTTGTTTGTACGGTTTTTTTCTGGAAAAGCTCGTTACACAGACCCGGTGGTACCCCCTGCCAACTGGTAAAATAGGTCGAAAAACCGTTCCCGGTGAAAAATTAGCATAGAAACTCATCCCCATTGAAAAATCATGGTGTCATCCGTATTATCAATTTTTTTCGAAGAAAGAACAATATAATTTCGTATCCCCCGTGGAAAAAAATTTAGATTTTAATATCCCTTCGTTGAATTCTATGTCACTTTCTTTTTGGCCACCTACAAAAAGTTTTAAACTCCCAGCAGACATACAACGTTACTTCAATGATGTTTCAACGTCCAAATAACGTTCTGCCGTTAGAACAACATTGTTTGGATGTTAAAATAACGTTCCAAGTCTGCTGAAAAATTTCGACTCTTATAAACAGTTTATTAAAATTTGCCGTGTTATGTTATATCGCACATGTAAGTCAAGTGAAAATTGATCGTTGTGTTTATTCAACATTCAACAACCCTCTCCTCATCATAAAAAAGTGGACGAATTTTAAATTGCTGACACAAGTAAATTGACTTTAAAAAACTGCCTTGGAAATTTATAATTGTTTGAGAAAAGTCCTTGAGAAATGTTTTTGAGGCCGGAAAGGTTGATAACCAGCCCTTAACTATCTCCCTCAACAGAAGTTCTGAATAACAAAAAAAAATAAGGAGATGCAACGGACGATTCTTTTTGGGGAGGGGAGTGGGTAGTAAAATAGGATTTTTTTAAAGATCCTATCATCAGGAGTGTAGCAACCCAGGCCACCACTAGAGTTTCTAAGAATTCAAGATATTTTAGAGGTTGTGTACCTGTCAATTTGAGATCATTCAAGTTTTCCATAGTAAAGTTTCTTAAACGAGTTTGGATAACGAAGCATCGAGACACAAAAACTTTCTTTTTTTTATTCAAGCGATTTTTAGAAACTTTAGTAATAGTATTGAATTTGGTCTCAAATTTTTGGATGAATTATATGGTAATTCCAAACAGACCCAAATCATTTTTTCAACGTCCAAATAACGTTCCGACGTCAAAACAATGTTGTTTGGACGTTAAACAACATTCTGCACCGGTTGGGTTATCTGCTTACCTTGTCTTTAGCCCAACTCAAGCCAGTGATGGTGGCAGTTAACATCATCATTTTGACCATGAAAATACGACTGAATTGATCAGTGTAAGGATCCTTACGTGGCTTGATCTTGATCCTCAATAACTTTTTAATATCTGGTGGTGCCATGTTGACGGTTCTTGTTTGCAACTTATATTCTATAAACGACAGTTAATTTAAAGTAGTACCAAAAGCTCCCTTTTCTCACCAACTGCCTGAAGCATCTCAGTAGTACAGACAGGAATGACGCAGAACTTTTGTTAATAAATCAATTATCTATTTGCATCATCAATAGCTATAAGCTATGTCATAATTTTCACTCCTAAAGAAATTTTGCCTCATCCTTGTCCTACGCTGATGCATCCCTGAATCGCTTCACTATTATCTCTGCACCCTTCTTCTTTTTAATGTGAAGGCTTTACGACTAAAAATTGGATCCATATTTTTGGGTATGACAGCCGAGTACACTAGACATTTAAACTACGGGTGGCTAGTTCTATTCTAGCCTAGATTGTGAAGAATAAAGAAAGTTTGTACTTTAATTCCATATTTACACCCTCTTGCAGTTCTTCCTCGTTTGTAGAGACATTTTTCCTAAGTACATATAGTAAAATATTGGGACATTATCTAAGAAGGATATTAGTTTTAAATCTGATTACTGCATACTAGACAGAGTGAATTCAACATGTGGAGCAAAGAATAACTTAAATTTTGGTGTATCATTTGGTGTATGATATGATACATTAAATTTGGTTGAGTGGATCAAAAGTTTTCTTGGAAACTCGGTATTAGTTTTAAATCCTACTATACTAGGCAGAGTAGATTCCATAACCAAAATAAAAATAAGTAACCAACAACTGCGAAAGAAACATTTTGACTTAAAAAAATGCTTAAAAAATTACGATTTAAAATGAAAAAGACAACATCCCCATTGTTAAAATCACTGTAATCTAAATTCAACAAAAAATTATTTCTGAGACAAAATAAGTCATGAGCGAAATTCTTTTACATAAACTTCATTAGTGCCGTTTGAAAAAAAAATACAAATAACATTTTCACATCTCAAATTCTCATATAACACACCAAAGATAGTATATATCCTTCAGTGGCTTCCAAAACTTTAACACAAAACTCATAAACTGTCACTCATACCTAGACCTCTATGTGTGTCATCAAAACAATGAATGCTATACTATAAACAAACACAGGAACGCGATACAACCTTGTACTTAGGCCATTTTGTCTTTTATTTAAATTCGATCTTTTTGAACTGTCTCAACTCTTTGCAGTTTGTGATAAGCATATGTCGTCTGCCTACACTCCAATCTAAAGGAATGATATAGGATTTCAGATATTCGCCATAGAAAGAATTGTTGCTTTTTCCCGGCGGAGTATCTGGATCTGTCCTTTCCATATTCTCACCCTCTCGCAGTTCTTCCTCGATTAGCTAAGATACATCTCTGTCTGGGTCAAGTTGAGTTGTTGCCTTTTTCTAAAGAAAGCGTCATCTCTATTGTATTGATGTACCAATTATAAGAGCATCTTATAAAAACTTCTAACCAACTGCTCTGTGGAGAAGTGAGTAACAAAAGTTCAAATAGAATGGAAGTCAAAACTTTAAAACCCACTGGGCTGATGGGCAAATGGTGAAATCTTTCCAGCGGGAAAATCTATTGTTTAATATCATATTTTCAGGTAGAATGGCTTTTTGTATTTCTTGTTGTGCACTGGGGTGAGAGAGAACATCCGATTTTCACTGGGGAAACCGTTTTCTCCACTGGGGTGAAAAAAACGGGCCTTTTTGAGGGGTTTATACGGTGGGATTAGAACCTCCACTGGAATATTGAGACATTCCGTATTAAATGACATGACAACTTAATACTTGCGCTTATGAAAAACATGCCACCTAAAGAAATGTCTGGAGTATGTATAAGAGAAGCGGATATTCTTTTGTTTACAAGGATAACATTTAATCCACACATACAATACAAATAAAAATTGATGACAAGTTTTTTTGTATTACTCAAAAGCTTTTCTTTTGCTTTTACTACTTGACAAAAGGACTTCTTGACATTTATGTAAAGTGTTAAAAAATGTTTATGATTTCGTTGTTTTGTTGATGGAAATGCAGGGACGGATACAGAGGCAGTTTAGAAATTTAGAAGGAGAGTTGCTTTTTTGTTTATATATCTTTATAAGGAAGTCAACACTCCAGGTCAGCTCAGGTTAAGAACGAATCGTCTACATATTTGTCAGCAAATATTTCTTTTTTGAGAGCGTGGCCTCGGAGGAGATTTGGTATAGTAACGAAGCATGAATTTTTGTCATGTCATAGACGATGTTATTGTCCGTAAAAGGAAAAAAACTTGCGCGGCCGTAGAGTGAGGAATACATTTGAGATTGTCAAATTCGACCGCACGAAAAAGAATCCACACCTACATGGCTGATATTTTGAAATGTTTTAAATGATATTCACTACTAAATCTTTCATACAATTTATCGATGATTATTGACGATTTATATAATGTCTGTAAATTATTTACAAGAAAATCGTACCTAAATTTAAATAATAGCAAATAAATAATATTATTAATATATTTTAGCATATTTGTAATCTAAAACTTAAGAGCTAACTAAATAAAACCAAAGATCAGGATTGGCAATCATTATAATACCATTTTATTTTAGCAGCTCATTGCATCCGTTTTATCCATAACATCATCCTTCTCCTTCAAATTGAAATTATCTTTAAGATACTGTTATTATTTCCGATTCATGGTAACCATGGTAACCATAAGGTAATCTTTTATACAAAAACTTCCTAAAAGTCCGGGTTTTTGGTTTTTGGTTTTTGTGTCAAATATCCGGCTTTTGGGATGCATCAGTAGTTAAAAGATTACGTAATGAATAAAATTTGTTCATGTCAGCATGATAAAAAAAGGAAGATCCACCTCTCAGCATTCAATTTCATTCTAATTATAAATCCAAGCAATATTATCTTCTCATCTTCAATATTAACGCTGGTTTCAGTTGGATCCAATGTGTTCACGAACGTTTATCATTTTACCAAAATTTCCTCCTCTCCAACAACCGTAATAAAACTAATATTTTTGTTCAAAGATTCAAATGCAAGAAACGACATTATCTCCTTAATAACTAGCTTACACTTCTTCACATATTTTTACGCTGTTTTCATCATCTCCATCACTTTCACCACACTTTCGATCGTTTCTTTTGTATACATTGTTTCGTAGATAATGAGTGAATTCTTCAGTAGTAAATTGACCCCATTTCTTACGGAATTTCATTGGTAACATCTTTTCAACATCCAAAACAAGTTCAACCTAAAATATAATTGAAAAATAACAAATTATAAATTGTATTATATATGGGTTACAAAGATTGCACTTTAACTTTTCCTATACCGCCACAAAATCAAGTCTTAGGATTAAAAAAAAATGAAAAATCAGAAAGTTTTCTCCCTAATGAAACTGTCATTTTTCTGCTTTATTCAAAAGCATCAGCTTTCCTTTAAAGAAAATGCAGTTTCAAAGCTAACTTATTTTTCTATCGGATGCTGTCAGGTGGAGAACACGACATTCCAATAGAAATAATTTTGGTTGGAGCGGTTTAGAAAGAGTTAAACACCCGGCAGTGTCACAATTTCTCCTAATTATAGAGCAAAACAATCCCAACTTAAAAAAAAAGACATTAAATCTCGCGATCCGAACCTGAAGAACGAGGAAGAAAGCCCCTCTTATTTGAAGAAAAAAAACAAGGAAATATGAGCAAATCTCCCAAATTCGCGAAATTAAATTAAACTAAACATCTCTACCAATTAGGTAGGGGTGGGCGGATGCGACCATGTCAAGAACAACACCATAAGTACTTACCTGCATTTTGACACGTGTCAGCTCAGCTTTCTTCAAAACACTTTGAATATCATCAACAGCTAAACCAACCTATTGATCGAGGGAAAATGGTGATCGAGGCAATTGCAGAATATATTTTTGGTATATCCTTGCATAAAAGAGGTTATAAGCGTAGCTTCAGCTTATAAATTAACTGTAATGTTGGTAAATGGATATCGCCTGAAAAACCCTTAAGAGCAGCAAACGAACAGAAAACTAAAAGATGACTGCAACGAGTTTATACTTTTGTTCGAAACGTTTATGTTTTTTTGTTAGCAGAACATTGTGATCAGAACAGAGCCTTTGTATGTTCTTAACTTTCCTGAAACTCAAACCTTAAAATGTTCTTAATATGTTCTCAAGTTTACGAATTCTTTTAGCAGTTTTCAAGCAATTTTTCTGAGAAATTATCATTGAAAGGCTTTAAATGACATTAGCATGTTCTTAGCTTTTTGACTTTGTTATGTTCTTATGTTCTTTGCTTACGTTCTCATAAAAAGATCTTACCAGCATGTTCATCAATATGATGGTCATAACGATACAAAACAATACGAACAAGCACCACGTGATCGTAGGAAGACTTTTTGCTTCGTCAGAGTAAAACAGCTCCTCATATCCGAATTCTCCGATTGTCATAGCAACAGTCTTGGTAAATGAACGACCGAAATTGTGGAATAATTTTTTCTAAAGAAAATTTTTTCGGTAGTAAAGTTTGGAGAACGAAGCATTAAGACTAAAATGTGTCTTTTATTCAAGCGATATTTAGAGACTTTTGTCCTAAAGAATGACGTGGTCTCAAAATTGGTAGATGAATTATATGAAATCAAAAGATAACATTTGCAATATAAAAATTCGTGCCTACCCAGAAGACACATCAAGACGTTTTTTTTTCAACTTTGCTTTTCAACGTTAAAGCATTGCAAAGATGTTGAAACAACGTTGAAAAAACATCTTCTGTCTACTGGGTAAAATTTTGAATTTTATTCATCTGGAAAGAATTGGGCTTTTCCAGAAAAATTTCATATTCCCACTGTTAAGGATGGCGATTTTTCTTAACACCAAACCCCCTAGATATCCGTGCCAAAAATTTCGAACCCCTCTGGATGTCCTATATCCTCAACAGGAGGATACGGAATTTTTCTGGAAAAGTCCATTTACCAGGGCTGTGTGGTTTGCGTCATGGCGTGATTGCGAGAAAGAATTGGCCTCGTTGCGTAATAGCAAGGTCGAACGTGATTGCAATTTGACAAAATATTATTTTTGCATTGTAGACAAACTTTCACGCCAATTCGGGAGATCGGGCGGGGAGAATTATGCAATCCACGCATATCGAAAATTTATAAGCTGAGGCAAGGATTATTGATTGGTGACCTAATTGAAACTTACATTGGGACCAATCAAACTGTGGAAGACCATTGCAAATGCCACAATGAACAACGAAAATGTGAGTGAAAACTTCAAGAATGTCTTCATCACGTCAATGAACATCACAACGTATATTCCAACGTTGGTGAACTTTCGAATGAACAACAATAGGTCACACCATGCCAGGAAGATAGCGCATGCGCCCAAACTGGTTTTATAGGCAACTGTACTACATCTGAAAGCAAAAGAAGAGAGACTAGAAATCGAAATCGAAATTTATGAAACTTTCAGGGAAGGTTCAATATCAAGCATGCGAATTTTTAGAAGAAAGGCTACATCAAAATTTTAATTTTTTGGCCGTTTTATTTTTGACCATACAAATAAATTTTACAAAAAGGGACTGGGAACATGTATTCAGAAGTCTTACGCTTACTAGAAGAAAGACTATTTGATCGCTGACCTTTGTCCGCTGCACAGTACCTTCGGCATCAAGGGTTCCCCTATTATTTACGATGCAAGAGGGTTTGCGATGAAACACTAAAAGGCTGTAAAACGCTCTATCAGAGGGGTACGAACGCCTATATACGAGGGTATATTTAAAGAAACTCTCCCCTAATGATCAGACCCTCTAAAAATCGAAAGGTCTTTTCAATAGTATACATTACGTCATCTTATCGTATAAAAGAATACGTAATGGATGTCATAAATTTAGCAACCCGTTGTTTATTCATGATGTCCATTACGTAATCTTTTCTACGGAAACATCCAAAAAAAGCCCGGGTGTTTGCCACTAGTTTTATTGTTAGAAATTCGAAACTTTTGTGACAAACACCCGAATTTTAGGGCGTTCCTGCATAATAGCTGACGTAAGGCGATTCCAAGTTGATTAGTTGTTTTACGGGCGAAGCAGTTTCAAAAGGTGGGTCGGTCGGTCGGCAAAATAATTTAAGAGAATTTTTTAAGAATTTGTTTTACACTAAATTTGTTCTTTGAGGCAAATTTGTTTAAATAAAGCTAGAATTGAATGAAAAAGTTTGTCATGAAAACGTGTCAAAAAATTTAAATGATATTTTCTTATTTCTTTTCATTCAATAAAGAAACACTTTTCCAAAAATATGGGTCAGTCGGGCCCGTAAAACAACTAATTAAATTGGTCTCGCCTAATATAGATATCACATGATACTTTGAAGTAGTTAGAATGAACATACTGGCTGAGGTAATCTTCGTTGATATTAGGTGAAGTGTACATAATAGCCAATATATACATTATCAATTCAAGCCAATTGGTCAAATCACAAAAGTAATTGAATCGGCGGTTCACCATTTGGATAAGCTAGAAAGGAATAATGTCAGGCCCGTATTTTTAAAGTCGAAACAACGTTGGAATAACGTTCTGTGCCTGGTGGAAAATGAAATTAGTTCGGTGGGCTGATAGCAAGAGGTTCTGGAGCTGCCAAATTGAGTCCATTGAAGTTTTCCGTAGTAAAGTATCTCTTAAACGAGTTTGGAGAACGAGGTATCGAGACAAAAATTAGTCTTTTTTATTCAAGCAATTTCTAGAGACTTTTGTACTAAAGAACGACATGGTCTCAATTTGGCAGATGAATTATACGGCAATAACAATGTTTATAGGCTCATCATTACAGGAGGTTTTCAGTAGGGTGGTATTCGGCCCAAAAAAAGACGCTATGACGGTATTCGGAACCCCCCCCCCCCCCATTATAGAAGAGAGATATTTGTTTTCAAAGGATTGAAGCTTTATATTTCTAAAAACGTCTAACCTCGTTCCCAGTTCCCTATTCTACGTTTTTTGTATGGCGCGTCAAAAAATATTATACTAATATACTAGTTCTACAAAAATGTAATAAACGCCCCCCTCTTTTAAACGCCCCCCTCGAATAAACGCCCCCCTAAAAATTCAAAACATTTAATAAACACCCCGGGCGTTTAATCGAAGCATTACGGTAACTATTTATCGAGCTATATTAAAAACGTCAAAAGGCGCGCAAAGCCCTGGGAACGGGGTTAATCATTACCTCTAACAGCAACTGGAAACAAGACAGGCCCAATACAATATATCGTCCCATGATCAAGAATAAAACATGTACGACATCATTCTCAATCCGAAAGTTCTCTTCGATTTTGGGTGTACAATTCAAAGCAGTTCCGTCTTCTGTGTATTCGGTTCTCGGCAACAATGGAGTGATCTATAGGATGAAGTGACATAAAAAAACCATGTTATTTCAAATCTCGGGGATATTATGTTACAGAGAATGCTGCCAGTTAAGGCTGCTGAAGGGAAGATTTGCGCGCGGCAACGGATTGAGGAATATAAATGTCATCCGGTTTTTGGGTATTTTGAGTTTATTTCTCGTAATAAGGATTTTGACTGCGACTAAAAGTCTAATAAAAAATATATAAAAAACGAAAGGTTCTTTTTCAAAATGTCACCCGCCTGAATATCGCGCGGCTTAAGATTATTTATTGGATATAGGTTTTGACTTGGACTACAGTCTAACTAAAAAATTTCAAATCTCCAGAGGAAAATATTCTCACCGTTAAAACATAACCGGATAAGAAAAACAAGAAAATGATGAAGATGGCAAACTTGGAATAATAAACTGGTTTGCCAAAATTTTGCCATTTCATCTCAATCAGTGTAGACACCACTGGATGATTCAATAAGTCTTCATGTTCTTTTTCACACTGAAAAGAAAAAAATCAAAGTAAATCAACTGAAGAAGTGTTGGTGCGCATGCGCAACCCAACAGACACAACGTTCTTTCAACGTCCAAATAACGTTCTAGCGTTAGAACAATGTTGTTTTGACTTCAAAACAACATTCCGTGGCTGGGAAGAAGTATGCTCTCTGTGTCTGCTGGGTTTAAAAATTCAGGAAAAATTTAAAACTTACCGAAATGGATAGTGGATGATCGTCCGAATAACGTCATTTCAACGTCAAAACGACACGTTAACATTAAAAGGACGTCAAAGTTTCAAGAAAGAATTTATTCGATTAAAAGATTGAAACTCACCAAAATGGATAGCGGAGGATTATGTCTTTTTCTTATTTTCTCTTCAGCTCTTGTGTGAGACTTTGAACGATTCAAAAGGACTTCATTGGCAATGCGAGCCACATTTTCAAATGGACTTTCAACTGATTGCTCTTCAGAAGGCAGCATCCAATCCGCGAAATTGTCATCGATAAATTCGTATGTGATTTCGACCGATCGTGTCCGTTCGACCGCCATTTGTCGCGCGTTCTCATGACTGATCATGCAACGGTCTAATACTTTTTTAGCCATTCCTAGATGTATGTAAAAATGAGATTATGAAATTCCATGACGTAATCTTTTTTTACAGAAATAAATCTCATCTTACACTATATATTGCTATTAGAATTTTAAGAAATAAAACTAAAAGTGTATCTGTACAAAACAAAACGCATGGAACAGAATCAAACAATTCGTGATATTAGTTATGTAATCTTTTCAACTGCATGGAAACATTCCAGCAATCTTATGAATTTCTAACATTAAAACTAGTAGGGTCTATAGTAACAACTACAGCAGTAATTCATGATATGCGTAAGTTAGCATTACGTCACTTTTCCTGACGGAGACAGCCGAAAAATCCGGAGTTTGCCCTCTATTTTTGCAAAACAATCTGGAATTTGCTCTCTATTTTTGGGTGTCTCCGTTAGGAAAAAAGACGTAATGAAACTTACGCATATCATGAATGACTCTCCATTAACAACTTTTTACAGCTGATTTTCGCTAATTGTAGTGAGACTCCGAGTTGTTTTGAGTTAAAAAAAGGTTCGAATAATAGAGACAGGCTTTATCAATTCTTTTTAGCTGAGCGTTGAAGGGGGATTAAAAAAGCATAGCCAACGCAACAGTTAAATCTCGTGATTCTTTCCACGATAAACTTCCAAAATAACTGGGTGCATAAACTCAAACAACAATTCAACATGTGTTTGAGTATAAAAGGAGAGATTCCAGCAATGGAGGTTCAAGTTAGAGAGATGCTACTGTACTGTTGTTTCTTACCTGGCATGGTTTGAATCATTTTCCCCATAGGACTCGTCAACGCACCACTCTCGTCAAACGATTTGTTACGCAAAACACATTTCCATTCTGGTCGATCAAGTAACACGTTGGCAACTTCACTAAAACGATGAAAGGAGAAAATAAAGAAAAATGAAGAATTCACTGATCAAGAGAGTGAGGGTTTAATTCACACATAGCATAATTCAGATCACAGCAATCTAATTGGAGGAACTGCACCAGGGCACTCGATTTCGAACAAATACCGCATACGTTTGTTTGGCACAAAATTTGGCTTTCAAAATTTTGCAACAATATAGGAAACCTTTATTTCTCAATATCTTGGAAACCTGTTGAGCTTTTTTCTTGAAATTTTCAGGAAATCTTCCCAGCAAACTTGTGCTTATTACTATTACGTATTAGCGAAGGAATAAAAGAAAAAAAGTTCACGAGTTGAGCATCATTTTGGTAAATAGAAGAAACAGAAATTTCCCATAACATTAAAGTCTTACACTTTTCCTTCTTTAATGGCAACATCGAGTAGATTCTGTCCCGTTCTATCTTTATGCATCACATTAGCTCCATAGTCCAGTAAGCACTTCACTACTTCTGCGTGGCCCTCTGCAGCTGCGAAGAACAAACACGTCTTATTGTTGGGATCTCTAGCCTCTACGGCTGCACGATGATCGAGCAGAGTCTTTACACAGTCTTTGTGGCCTTCGTACGAAGCGAGCGCAAGAGGTGTTAACATGTGGTTGTCTTGAGGGTCGTTGTCAGCATTGTTGTCCAGAAGAAAGCTGCAAACAGCACAAATAGAGATAGAGGTTAGAATCAAAGAATGAGAATAATATTTATTCCTAGAAAAGGATTGGACATGGAGCCAGATCCTGTATATGTATATTAATAATATACATTGTCATTGCTACTTAAATCTGATTTGGACTTCAATTTAAAAAAAATAGCTTGTACATAGTGTACTTTCAACTTCGATGAAGCACAAATAAAGAACATAAAATCTGGATTCTAGGTTACCAAAGGATCGCACGTTTGGTCGTACAGTTAAACAAACAAAAGTCCTGGTGGGGAGAAAATTTAGTAATTTTTTTCTTGATCAATTTTTTGAATTAATGCCACAATCATTGGCCGATAAATTTTTTTAACAGGAATGAAACTTCCACACTCACTTTTTTTTAATTTAAAGCAATAATTTTTTATCATTAAAGCTGTAAAGAGATTGTGGCAAAAAATCCGGGGAAAACATTATTGGTAAAAAATTCGGTCATTTTTCCCGATAAGGTTGAATTGGCTCTTCCAACTACCCCCTGGATATCCTTGGTCTTCAAATTCTTCCTCAACAGGGGGGATACGGACTTTTTCTGATAAAGCCCAATATAAAAACTCTTGTTTGCTTTGTTTTATTATCTCAAAGAAATTTCAAGTCCAAAAAAAAACTTTGTAAAAAAATAGTATAGAGTTACTTACTTTAGCATTTCACTTTTGCCAGCTTTGGCGGCTAGATGAACAGCCGTGTAACCAGAAGCATTTTGTTCATCTATCATGGACGGTTTGGCTTTAATCAATACTCTTGCCACACTAAAACGAAAGTAAAGAAGGAGAAATTAATTCTCTTGTGCTGAAATAGGAGCGATAGCCTATATTGTGGTTAAGAAATCAGGCACAGAACGTTGTTTCAAAGTCAGAACGTTATTTGGACTGAATCTTGAACATGGAACATGTGATGTGCTGGTACACCTCGGTTCTTCTTAAAGTTGAATCTTTGCTTTTCATTTTATACCGCAGAGTAGAATGTACCTCATTGTTTTCTTAGTATGCTATGTGGTTGTTGTCTTCTTAGCCGCGAAAAGTACTATTTTGTGCGCGCGTCAATTACTTCGCATTTTTTAGATTGAAAAATTATCAAACTAAATATGGCGTATGGAAACAGACCTTGAAAATGAACTTTTGAATGACCCGTAGATATACAGTTGACTCGCTCTAATTCGAATCCCAAGGGGGAAAATCTTTTCTTCGAATTATAGAAAGATTCGAATAGTAGAAAGTCTCTGTAGCAGAGAGTCTCTTGACGGTGACTTTTATTTTGTTCGAATAGTTGAGAGATTCGAATAGTAGAGATCGAATTAGAGCGAGTCAACTGTAGGTCTGGAACTGACATCCTAGCAAGGACGGAACGTTATTTGGACGTTGAAAGAACATTGAATAAACGTCATGTGTCTGCAAAGACTTACTCAACGAATCCATTATCAGCAGCTGTATGTAATGGAGTACGTTCTTGGTCATTATGTGTACTGACCATAGCACCGTGTTGTACCAGGATTTCTACAATCTCCGTGTGGCCACCTTTGGAAGCAATATGCAGTGGTGTGTGTTCGTACGTGTCACGTTGTTCGATTAATTCTTTAATCTCCAGCTTGTTGTCTTCGACGTGTTGAAGTAAAACCTGAATGGGAAAGAAAGTTTCTAGATTTTCCCCAGTGGATATTATTTGTCAAAACCGCCCTACTGAAAATATGACGAAAGAATAATAGATTTTTAAGACCCTGCTGGAAAGACATTGGACCCGACCCAGTAGTGACCAGTGGGTTTGAAAGTTTTGCATCGTATTGAACTTTTGGTACTCACTGGAGACACAGAGCCAGGGGTGTAAACTGTGCATTGAAAACTTGTCCCAGCAAACACAAGACGTTGTTTTAACGCCTTTACAACGTTTTAACGTTTTAACGTTTTAACGTCAAAACGTCTTGTGTCTGATGTTAGATGCAAAAAAACTCACCTTGAAAACTTGAAGGGAATTACTTTCAGCTGCCCAGAACAACGGCGTCTTGAAAAATTTATCGCAAGCTTCAATGTTTGCACCGTGAGTTAATAACAACTCTGCGATGACAAGGTTGTTTTTCGCTGCAGCTTCGATCAAAGGCGTCTGTTTATCCAAATCTTCAATGTTGACTTGGCTTGGATCGCTAACAATGTAAATGAAGATAAAATAAGCTTTTGAACTCAAATTGCAGGATGAACTGTGATTTTTTAGCCTTTTTTGCATATTTTCCAGGCTAGTGCGATCTTTGCCGAGTTTTTCGCAATTCATGATATCCGGGTGTGGGGGTTTGCTAGCGTCAATTTAGATACCGTGATTTCTCCAATTTAACGCGTGACAATAAATAATTATTTTGGACGCTACGCGTGAAAAATTAGAGAAAGATTAATTACAAGATTTCGGCGTTCAAAGTACGCGTTAATAATTAGGGGGGAATAAATTATATAATGTCTTCATCCAACGTGGGTGTTAAGGCGGCATATATCATAATTAGAGGAAAATTAATTACTTGGAATTCCTGCTACGCGTTAATAATTAGAGCAAAATTAATTACGATTTTTCGCAATAATCAGGCTACGCGTTAAATTGGAGTACGCGTTAAATTGGAGAAACCACGGTATGTTTTAACAATAAAACTATTGGCAAACATCCAGATTTTTGGTTCCGTACGAATGATTATATACCTAAAGGATTTTATGAAAAATAACGTAAAAATAAAATTTCCATGGGAATGAGTTCTAGCCATGGCGTTTAGAACCATATGTATTTTTTTTCAAGACGATGTCATGCAAAAAGAATCCACAACTTTTTGTTATTATTTGTTTTCTGAAATTCAAGCCTGTTTTCTTACATTTTTGGCCTCGAAGATTTTATGTCCTTATATGGCCCTAAAGCCAATCTATATGATTTTTTCCTATAAAACACAGCCCTAAAGCCAATCTGATTCAGATTTTAAAATACATAACATACGTTTCCAAAAGAAATTTGACGATTTCAACTTTATCATTACGAGCAGCTTTGTGTAAAGGGATCTCACGAATTTCATCAGTAGCTTTCACTCGTGCACCTTCTCGAACAAGTAATTTGACAATTTCCAAATTATCTTTCACACAAGCCAAGTGCAATGGACTCAATCCTTTAGAAGAAGTTTTTAAAACAATAATTACAGAGAGATTATGATTGATAATTAAAACGTCACAAAACGTCTTGTACCTGCTGGGATAGTTCATATTCCAATTTGAGACCAAGTCGTTCTTTAGTACCAAAGTCTCTAAAAATCGCTTGAATAAAGGAGACAAATTTTTGTCTCGATGCTTTGTTCTCCAAACTCGTTTAAGAGATTTCACTACGGAAAACTGGTCTCAAATTGGTAATAACAGAAAAACTGTTGGTAAAAGCCATTTTATCTTCTCAGTCAAGAGGAAGATAAACCCCTGCTTCAGTCAACTGGTGGAAAATGTTTGGACGCTTGGGATAAAAAGTGACTCTAAGGCGAGTCCAAGTTGATTTGTTGTTTTACGGGCGAAGCAGTTTCAAATTGTGGGTCGGTCAGTCGGCAAAAAAATAAAAGATTTAAGAGAATTTTTTAAGAATTTGTTTTACACTAAATTTGTTTTTTGAGGTAAATTTTAATAAAAATAGAATTGAATGAAAGTTTGTCATGAAAATGAGTCAAAAAATTTAAATGATATTTTCTTATTTCTTTTCATGAAAAGAAAACCACGAAATCAAAAACTTTAGTGACTTTCGCTTTCCATTTTATTTTTATTTCACTTTTCTAAAAATATGGGTCGGTCGGGCCCGTAAAACAACTAATTAAATTGGTCTCGCCTAATGGGCATATCAAAAAACAAATAATTGGAACTTTTTCCAATGGGGATACGAAATTATATTTTTCTTTGTTTGTAAAAATTGATTGGCGGGGATGACACATTTCTGTCGATCAAATTTTAGTGGGAATATCAATTTTCATTTTAATGGCGGACGGGAATTTTTCTAGTGGGGGACGAATTTCTGTGCTAATTTCCATCGAGATGGCGAAATTCAAGACTTAAAATGTTCCTAACTTTTGGCTTTTCAAGTCTTATTTTTATGTTCTTATATTATTTGTATATACCTCTATGCTTGGTTAGATTGACATCCGCTCCTTTGGCAACCAAGACTTTACAAGCTTCCAGATTTTCTTCAAGGATGGCCAAATGAAGGGGTGTTTCACCGTTACTATTGGCAACATTCAAAAGGGTGCACAACGACTTGCCATCCATCAATGCGCTGTTATCATTCTCCAATAGCTTAATCAACGGGTCCAGAATCTGAAAAGTCAACACGAGAGGTTGTTTTGATATCCATTTTAACAATATTTTGACGTTAAAAGACGTTGTTTGGACATTCAATTGACGGTCATGTGCTTACTAGGAAACTTTAGAAGTCAAGCTTCTGAAGTCCAATCGTTCGCAAAATTTGAATCGCAAAAAGGCGATGCTTTTATGGATAAATTCACTTCTGAAGCTCTTCTTTTCACGAAATTTAACGGAACCGAAAAAGTTGATATCTATCATTCAAAACGCGTGATAAGATCTATTTGAAAAATAGTCGCTATAAATTAAAAATTGCTCTATGTAGGAACCATGACAATTTCAATTATTTACTCATTGTTTCTTTAGTATCATCCCTGGTTTCCACACATTAATTTTTTTTAATAATGACAATCTTTTTGCAACAGACTTTAGCGTCGGGCGATATAATGACCATTTTACAAACAGGCCCGACAGTGGGTCAAAAATATCTTATTCAGTATCTTTGTCCTCTGATGCCGAATAATCCCAGAAGATACAAGACGTTTGTTCAACTTCTTCTCGACGTTAACTCAGTTTAAAGACGTCTTGTGTGTCTGTTGAATCAAAACAAACAAAACTAAAATGGCGAACCTGTTTGGAGTCTGATTTAGCAGCAAAATGGATAGCATTCATTTTTTTACTGTCTGTTTGAAAAACTTTGGCACCATTTTGTATGAGAAGCAGAGCGCATTCCACTTCACCTTTCAAACAGGTACTGTGCAATGCAGTGACGCCACTTGGATCTGCATGCTAAAAAAAGGATAAAGAAATTCTTTCAATGATTGGGGTTTTCCAAAAACAAGTCCGTACCCCCTGTTGAGAATATCAATTTTCATCAACACCAGCCCCCCTGGATATCCGTGCTGGAAATTTCGAACCCCCTGGGGTATCCTCGGTCTTCAAATTCTTACCCCCTGGATATCTTAGGATATTGAAAATTTCGAACCCCGCTGTATATTATATATCCTCAACAGTGTGGGGTATGGATTTTTCTGGAAAAGCCCAATTCCCTATCCTATCTCTGGTAAATATAGCTGGGATTGGTTTATGTCAAGAGTGTTTGAAAAGGCCTCTTTTTGATCTCTGAAAATAATTAGAACAAAGCACCAAACTACAGATACCAGGGTAAAAAATATAAGATCTATTCTAATTTGTTAGAAGTTCAAAATTAGGTGCAAACACCAGGCTTTTTAGAATGTTTCCTTATAAAAGATTACGTAATGGTTCATCAATATCTATACCTCAATGTTGTCTTTAAAATGACTGAGTAGTATTTGAAGAGCATCCACATTCCCACTAACAGCAGCATATTGAAGCGGTGTATAATGAAAGGAATCTTTAGCGTCAATGTCTGCACCATGCTTCAGTAGAATCTCGATCACATTCTTTTCAGCTTGTATTAAGAGAGAAAGATATGGATAAGTTATACGTTCGGATATTAGAGAGGTTACGCAAGAGCTTATTTAGGACCTTAGATGGACGACGCGGAGCTGCACATAACCTAGCCAGGCAAAATCCCTACGCGTATAGTTCAAAATGTTATGTACAGGTCCATGTCGGCCATCTAAGGTCATAGATAGCCCCTTGTGTAACCTCGCTATAATCGCACACAGGATCGGATATGAAAAGGTAGGTTGTAACCATATTGACCGACGGATGGAGGAGAGTGTACTTTCTTATCCCTAATAGTGAGGTTAAGTATCTGAGATAAATCAAGATGACGGACGGGACTTTTGCAGCCTATACTTAGATAGCGCAATTTTTACAGGCTAGCCTGTCCGGGTAGCAAGGTAGATTTCGCTTGCGAAAAAATATCTCTTTTGTTCTAGAACGAAAACTTTCACGATTTTTTGTTCTAGAATAAACGCGTAGGCTAAGTCTAGACTGTTGTCCGAGCTAGCCTGTAGAAATTGCACTAGAGCATCTAGTACAAAAGTCTCTAAAAATCGCTTGAATAAAAGAGTCGATGCTTCGTTCTCCAATCTCTTTTAAGAGACTTTACTACGGGCAACTTGAATGGTCTCAAATTCGTAGGTCCACAACCTTTTTACGTACTACCTTATCGAACAAAACAATGTCGGACTAATTTTTCGTCAGACTAAATTATTCGTCAGACATAATTTTCGTCACCCACAAATATTTTCGTCACTTTTGTCCAAAATAACCGCAAATTCTAGCCTAAAAAACTTTTTTTTTTGGACTTTTTTTTCGTCGGACTAAATTATTCGTCGGACAAAATTTTCGACACCTCCAAAAGATTTCGTCCCTTTTGTCCGACATTCTGTTGTCCGATAAGGTAATACAAGTAGGGCCATAATATTGGGCAATAAGCCGAGTAAGTACTGATTTTCAAAGTTTTAATCATACTCACCCTTGTCAGTTTTCCTGAAGAAACGTGCAGCATAATGAATGGGTTGAACATCATGTTTCCCTTTTCGATGAACACCTGTATTAAAAAATGAAAGCAGCAGTCAACAACCAAAATATTTTTATCACATAAACCACTACGCAATAATCGTATGACTTGGAGTGCAATACGAAAAATAAAAGGGTTCCGAGATTTTCCCCGCAATATTCCGCAAAATATATGAAAATCTGGAACAAGTAGAAAAAATCTTCTTAAAATGTTCTTAGCATTTTCAGCCTTTAAGCTTTATGTTCTCATATAAAAATGTATTTGAAATAAAGTCTCTATTGTACTGAACGAATAGTTTAGGCCTTCCAAAATCCCTTTTATTAAATATTTAAAGCTGGTCATAGAAATCTAAATGTTGGAAAGAAACCGGGGCTCTTTTAGTGCATATCAAAATAGAGCCTCAACTTAGTTAGACTAAAATTAAAATTTTCAACAATATTTTCTAAAAAAAACATTCGGTTTACCAGTCTGATTTCCAGACTTCTATAAGATGGTAGGTAGCCGAGAATGGACGGAAATCGGGCGGGCACCTTACTGTGTACTGAAGACCTGTTTGATCAGTATACACACAACATTATTCCGACATTGTTTCAACGTCCAAATAACATTCTGACGTTGAAACAATGTTATTTGGACGTTAAAACAACGTTCCGTGTGTGCTGTGAAGACTCACTGGATTGATCAGCGTGAAGTATCTCCAATACACATTCAACATGACCATATCGAACCGCATAATGAAGTGCACTAAGCCGTTCTTTATTCAACGCGCTAATCTTGTGACTGTTTCCATTGTAAGCTGCCAGAACTCTCCGCAATTCTTCAACACGGTTGTGACGTGCTGCCTGAAATTGTTTTTTAAAAATGAAAATAATGAAGAAAATAATTGATGAGTTGCATTACACAACAGACCTTTTCATAAATTACGTCACAAACAACAACTACCTCGTTTTTCATACAATTACCAAGGTGATTATGTCTCACAAGACTCAAAACGACACATCTATCAACGGAGTCAAGTTTTGATAAGTTCCCTTGGGATTCGGTTACCATAGCACTCACTTCAAAACGAGACAGCCGTTGTTCGTGACGTAATTTATGAAAAGGTCAATTGTATTGTAGTACATTACGTAATCTTTCCTATTTAAAACATAGTAGGAGAATATAGTTTGGATACCCTACTGAATTTTTCTATGCCCACTTGCTATTCAAATCTGTCAAAGATTGACTCAGCTATGTCACTTTCAGGATGGCAGCCGAGAAAGGGTGGAAATGGGGTGGGCGGCACCCCACCATCTAAGGAGAAGAAGAATGAAAAGGAATACTTACATCGTGAAATTGGTCGGGATAACATATGGAAATTTTTCCATGAGCCATGGTTTGCTGAAAAAAAAGGAAAAAACAATTGAACCATCTACAGTAAGTGTCATCATTACATACAGTTGATCAGTCGATTTTTTTCGATTCTGGACCTTGCTTTTTGATACGACCAAAGTAATATCTCGAAAAAAAAAAGGTAGTGAAAAATTCTTAGTTAAAAATAAAAGCTGTTATGAAAATCTTTACGAAATGATGATATTTTCAACAGGGAAACTCCTCGCTCAGCAAATACACAATGTTGTTCCAACATCCAAATAACGTTCTGACGTTGAAACAACATTTTTTGGACGTTAAAACAACGTTTCGTGTCTACTGAACAGCCACTTACCTGTGTTGAGCCGTAGGACGTTAAATAAATGGCATCGCTCATTTCAACATCACCACACGTTCTAATCAAAGGAACTTCACTCGATGAGACTGATGAACTAAGTGCAGATTTTTCCATTTTTTCTCCTTATTTCTTTAGTTATAACAATTCAATATAAATTTTCGAATAATTTTCAATAAAGTAACTAACAACTAAAGGCGTAAACATATTAATTAAATTAATGGAGGAGAGTCAATGACTATCTATTGATTTCCTTATAAGGACTATCAAAACATTCCATCACTTTTGATAAATAGTTTAGAGGATAGAAATGCCATCTGGTAGGTTCCATACAGGAAAGCCAGATTGTTTTTTAATGTCCGTTTTATCTCTTAAATCTAATCAGCCTTGTTTACTAAATTGTTGTCTACTCACACTAGTAAAAATAAACTTTTAAATAAAATCTTCTAAAGGCCCCATTACACACGAGAATAATAAGAAGAATTCGAAAAGAATTTAATTTGGCTTGCACCTGTTATTCTTCCCTAATTCTTCATAGATTCTTCTATGTATTTTGCACAAGAATTTGTCAAGA
>JAUJPO010076785.1:0-11097 GCA_032270745.1 Tiaropsis multicirrata
TCACAGCAAAATAAGAGACTGCTGTGATACTTAAAAATCTTTGTCAAAAATTGATAAACGGGGGGTCCTAATCATGTACGGGGGGTCCTAATCATGTACGGGGGGTTGGAAAATATTCGAAAAATCATTCACAAAGAGCATTTTTATGGTCTCTTGCACTCTGTAGTAATCTTCCCTGTCTCTCACCATAGCACGCACTGAACGTGAATCTCATCTGAATGAACTGAACACCAAAATCCAAGAATTGGAGAAACAAGTAGGATCAAGTACACAGGTGAAAATAGAAGAACTACATGCTACAAACGAATCTACGGTCAAACTTCCCAACACAATAGACCTGACATCTGGTGATGAAACCATGGTCAAGCCTTCTAAGGAAACAGTAGTTGATGAACCACGGAAACGTGTGACTGCGATAGATTTGGATGATCTCGTCGATAGTTCATTAGAAGACAGCGAAGAATTCAAATTACAGAAAATCCATTCGAATCACGTAAGAAGATTCTCTTTTGCATGAAATTTTAATTTGACACGATTTCAATACCACCAAGGAGGTTTAGGGAACGCACAAAGTTGTGAAAAATTGTCGATGTTTTTCTGATTGCAATAACACTAACGCCATGATTGACTTCTTTTTCTGCCTTATTAAGCTCTTCCAGAATATTACCAGGAGGGTCACTATGGTGAAAAATCCAGAGGGGTCCATGCAAATCAGGAGAAAATCCAGGGGTACGCTTAAAAATATATCCAGGGCAGGGGGATGACTGCTAAAAATCATATCCTCAACATGCAAATCAATGTTGAAAATCCAGGGGGTTTAGTATTTTCCTTCCTAATTTTCCTTTTATTTTGTTCTAGTGATATCTTTGCAAGATTAACTTGTAAATATTTCTTGTTTTAGGAGGAGGCAAGCAAGAAGAAGGGACCTTCAAACACAACAGGTATACGTTCATTCAGTGACGGTGGCCAAGTGGTTAGAGCGTTCACCTCCCGTTCGCAAGGTTGTGGGTTGAACCCCCAGCCGGGTCAGACTAAATAAAGACTTGAAAAGTGATAAAATAAAATTAGAAAATTGCAGACCAAGGTCCTGGAAAAGTCCTGGAATTAAAAATAAAATGAATCGACTGTGATTTTATTTTGAAATATGGCAGTTTTATCCATTCTGAAGAGGGAAAAATCTCAAATTTTTTTTCTTGGACCCAACCATGGTGGGTCCTCCAATTCTTCGTTTTCAAAACATAGAAACCATTGGGTACAAGTACACTATTTTTGGATCACATTCTAACCAAAATTTTAAGAACGAACTTTATTTCTTGGAAAATATGAAAAAGTCCTGAAAAGATCCTTGAAAAGTCCTAAAGTTTGACTTGGTTTTCTGAGTGGCCACCCTGCCCTGTATAAAAAAAACTAGGTAAAACTAAAAAAATGATTTTTTAAGAGAAAAATTTGACCAAGATTTTCCTTAAAAGGTTAGCCTTCGAAATAATGGCAAAGTTGGGGTCGGAGGTTTAAGGTTAAAAAGGAGGTGTTAGGAAAAGGGTGGGGTTAAAGATTATTCAAGTGGGCTACAAATATTCGTCTGACCCCACCATGGTGGGTCCTCCAAGGTTCACAAAAATGAGAAGCATTTGATATATAATGGATATAAGTAGATTAAGTTTGGATCATATTCTATTCCAAAATTTCAAAAATTTCATTTCAGTAGATTAAAGGCCCTGAGTGAAAAGATTCAGTGGTCGCGCGAAGCCAAGAAAGGCGAATCTTGGTGGGGTTCTGAGCATTTTCAAAAAGAAAGGAAGGGGACACCAAAGTAGGGGTGATTTTTTAAGTAATGCACCTATGCACTACACTAGTCCTGGAATTAGTTTCAGTGCTAAAAAAACCTCTTTGAAAATTAGAAAGTTTCATCGTCAGTTTTTGCTATATAATTCCTGTTTTTTCGATATTTTAGGACTGTTTTTTTACTGTCAATGAGCCTGTTTTTTAATGGGAGGGTTGTACGGACCCTGCACTTTTCACACTAACTTTCATCACTGTTTTTGTTGTTTTTGTTTACTTCCATCATCTGATAATTTCTTCTTTTTCTTCTAGTAAATGGTTTTGATTCGATTTTGACATCAAAGAAGAAAATCGCATGGCACCATTATTCAGATTCGGACAGTAAGTCTCTTCACACCGTTCTGTATATTCACGTTTATCGTTCGTCAGTATACTCTGTGCAGATTATCGAACACTCAGCTAAGAAAAATGACCTTTTCTTAAAGCGCAAAAACCAGACCCCTTAACGCCGTAGAATTTACCGTAAATTTCCGTGAAGTAGACTCTACGGAAAAGTGTAGGAAATTCGCACCGTTCTGTATCAAGACAGAGTATTGCCTCACATATATCTTTGATAGTATACTTTGTGTAGATTGTCTGTTTTACTGTAAATTTCCCATGTAGTTGTTGTCTCTACGGAGAAGTGTAGGAAATTCATTTTTCGATTACCGATTCAATTCCCAACAAAATTTCACCTGCGCTTAATCATGCTTGTTTAATCTACAAAACTAAAAATTTCGAATGGGAGCAGATCCTTTACGGAAAATATGAACGTTTGAATATTCCAACTGTTGTGGATGTCGGTTTTTCTTAACACCAACCCCTTGGATATCCGTGCCGAATATATTTTAGCATCAACAATTTTTTTCACTGAGGAAAAAATCAGTAATTACAATTTGTTTATAATTAAATTTAAAAATATTATTTTAAAAATTTCAGGAAAAGCTTCTCAACATTATGCCATCTTCAGTGCATGGAATTTTTATGGATTGAATTAAGAAAACAGAATGTCGAAAAGCTTTGGCTGAAATTTAAAAAAATAAAAAACTTTTCGTTCTTTATTTTTGGATTTTCTTATACCGTACAGACAAATAATTGACTTCAACTTGACAAAAATAAGAATTTTCATTCATGTCTCTTCCAGGTGATTCTCTGTTGTCCGAACCAAACCATCAACGTTTTAATGATTTCGATCGATATCGTGCAAAATATACACAACAGCAACAACAACAGCGACAACCTAGGTATGAGATAATGTTTATCAACAAAAGCCTCTTACGTAATTTCCTTTGAGGAGATCTATGCGTATAGACACCAAAGTCCATGTCATCAATTTTCAATCAGAAATTCATTGAGATACTACCTGTATATATCTTTCAAGAGAACTGAAGCTAAAACCACTGCGAAAAAGGCTAATTTCTAGGCTAACCTTATTTGTTTGGTTTCTTCTCGTCTCGTGTTTGTTGTTTTCACCTAGCCAATTCAAGACAAAAAACCATTCGATTTGAGAAAAATTCTACTTTACAATGGGAGCCTTCAGTACAAAAATCATGACACCAGATTTCATATTGTTTCATAAAACATTTTTCCCATCCCATTTCACTTTCTTGACAGTCTTCTGCTGCCGCCTTCCTACAAACAGGAGATCTGGTAAGCGAGAGATCAACTTTATGATCACAGATCTCTTCATTTGTTTGTTTATATTTTTTCTTCCATCTGTACTCACACCACAAAATTATTAACGAACATTCGATTTTCTTTTCAAATGTTTTCCGAATGTCAATTTCACTCAAAATAAAAATAGAGAAAAACGAAAAGAGTAGGTACAAAAAGAAAATGAGAAAATGAAAAGGAAAAGATCTATTTTTCAAGTTGACAATAAACTCGTTATCACACTTTACTCGGACAATGTCATATTTTTCTATATTTTATGAAATATAACTCGAAAAATATATCCCATATTGTACTCGGTATCGTGCGATAACAAGTACAAATTGCACTTTTCGAGAGTAAGAGGAATGCTTCTCTTTTGTTTTAGTTTGAACTTAAAAAGTTTGCATCAAGAAGAAGATGCTATCGATCGAGCTAAACGATTTCTTCGAAAGAATCGACAAGATATTCGTCAAAGACAAGTATGTATCCTATAATAATTCTTTATTCCATACTATTTACACTTCTCCTTTATTTGAATGTTGAAGACAAAGACTAAGACTGTCGTAAGAAATCGATTTTCCTTTTTGGACCACCACCCGAGAAAATCGAGTTTAAAGATTTTCGAATATTGTATCAATGTTTTGAAGAAGTTCAACAATGACAATTTCTTTCCATAGAGTGATCTACTTCATGCTGAAGAAGAGTGGAGACAAGATTCTATCAATAAGGTACAATATTTCTTTCATCCACCTAAAGGGCCGATGTTGAAGACTCTCTAAGTGTTGCAAAAAAAATAGAAAAATCGCTCTAAGGTACTCGATTTTTGAAGAATTTAGCCAAAGTGTAGAGACCTAAGGGTCGAAATTTTCGAAGTTTGTGGAAAAAGAATTTGAGTTGAAGGCAAAATATACCAAAAAGTCTCTCTAAGAAGGGTCGCTTTTTCACCAAAAAATTAGTCTCTTTAAGGGTCAGGTTTTAGTGGCCTGGTCAGCACATACCCGCCACCCCTCAACCCTAGTACCCCCAGATCTATCTTTGTCTTCGACTGCTTGTGGTTTCAGACTTTTTATTCATTTTTAAAACAGGATGTTCAAGTCAGTCCTCAAGCAACAAGACTTTTACAAAAAGTTCGACGAAAACTCGACAAGGTAAATTCATTATTATTGACTTTTAGTAGGACATGACAATGTTCAAATAATAGTGCTTAACCATATAGGTTGTTTATTCGCTAGCTCACATTGAGTTTCTGCTATCTCTATTCATTCAATCAGTCATTAATTCATGCATCCATTTATTTATTTATTCATTCAGCCATTCATTCGTTCAGCCATTCATTCGTTCGTTCGTTCATTCTTTTCTTCTTTTACTGTGGTCTTCTTCTCAATCAGTATTTTCAATTCAAATCATTCGTGTCATATAGGAAGAAGAAAACATAGGAAGTGCAATTTCACAAATGATTGAAGGTCAATCATACATCAATCAAAAAGAACGACATTTAAGGCTGATGGAGAAAACACTACAAAACAATCACATTGATTCGGTGAGTAAAGAGTGCCTTTTGTTTTGTTTTGAGCCTCTGTGTCTTTGCACACATCAAGTTGGTCGTGGTTGAGTATGTAGCTTAGACCACCCTCCTTTTGGCAGCTCGTAACGACATTGAATATATTGGTACGAATATATTGACCGTTTATGATCTAAAGAACTCAAAAGATTGTTATACTCATCAAAATGCTTAGGCAAGGAAAATGATGTTAAGATGAAGAAAAGAAAGATAAGAAGACGTACCAGAGATAATGACAACTTGACCACGTGATTTAGCCGACAACCGAACTCCTTATTGGACCAAAAGATTTCAAAAATTAAAAAATCTACAGTCAAGTAATTTGAGACTTTCAAGCATTGTTTCTGTCATTCATTTTTTTCAGCTTTTCCCGAGTGACGACGATTCTCATCCCGAAACTGAGGACGATCTTCGTTACAAGATTCGTAGTTTGCGAGAACTACAATCGACGAGAAGCGGGCGTTTCGCACATGATGACGACCCTGAATACGAACCTTGGATTGAAAGAGTCGCCGGGTCTCGGCATGGTAGACATACCGAGGATCGATTACCGATGAAATACTCGGCACGCGAGGAAAGAAACGAACCGAGAAGAAGCAGGAGTGCAGATGACATACTAACTGAAGAACATAACAGGTTTGCTTTCCATTAATGGTCTGCATTTTCCCTCATGTTTTCTCATATGGTAAAAATCTTTTTACTCATTTTTGCTCATTTTCACCCACGATAGTAAGTCTTGTCTCGTCCTTAAAATCGGAAAAATGTGTATTTCACTCACTTAAAGTAACTAGTCCCATTGTTTCACAGCTTAACTGTTACACGTAGTGATAGTTTCCACCCTGAAACAAAGGATCTGAAATATCTTACTCAAATTCCTTCGATCTGGAAAATTTTCTTAAAGCTTTCCTATGTTTGTATTTTGTTTCAGGCATCAGAGACCGGTTTACGTTCCTCCACCGAAACCTATCGTTGAAGAAAGATTGGAAAGCAAATGGAAAGAATATTTCGGAGGTAAAAATCATTTTTATCGGCCAAATAGAAATCAAAATCCAAGCATATTCTGCCCTTCATTCTCTCGCATTTTTCGAACCAAGCATGTTTTTGCTCTTGCCTTTTAGTGAGGTCGTGGTAGATAAAAGCAGGCTTATGTTTCAGGGGAAAAAATACTGTAAAGCTGAAACTTTCTCCAGACCTTCTTCATACATTCATTATCACTCAAAAAGAAATCGCCTACAATCCAAACATGGGGTCACCCTATTTTCGGTCATTATTTTTCCCCAGGCGAAACCCTTGGGGTAGTTTTTTTTGGAGATCAAAATGATTTTTGCCTGTAACCATTTATACCACTCGAAAGCTCTCAAAAAACTATATAGAAGACTTTCATAGCATTTCAACGTTATTTTTTCCACCAAATTATGCTCTACGACCTCAATGTATCTAACTATATATCAGCCGATCCCGCTTTTTCCTTGCGTAGTATGATAACAAAATTCTGTTGAGGACAGGTCTACTAGGCTAGTTCTACTCTCCCCATGCATTGCTTACTTTCATCCTTTCTTTTTCCTTTTTTTCTAGATCGTCTTCAACCAACTTATGATCCACCACCGCGTTCACAGAGTACTTGGGGGTACGACTCAGCAATGTATGTTTTCATTGTTGTGCCTTTTTTTAATCCGTTCGATTAATTGAATTCGATTTCTTAAGAAATTGTAAAATAAATTTTATAAAACGTTAGGCCTCTAAGGCCTAAGTTTCGTCATGCTGATTTTTATCGATCGAGCTCTGCGCTAGTCATCATCTTTGGCTGAACACATTTTGACACGTGACATCATGAACACGTGACATCGACAGAAGCCTTACAAAACTGTATTTGTTATGGGTCCATTTGAACTTAATTTATTCGAAGAAACTTTCGCGTGTCGAGAAACTCGCGACATTTTTGCACTTTTGCAAATGGATCTTTTTCAAATTTTCGCGAATACTATTTTTATGGGTCTGCCAATTAAGATAAGTAAAGGGAAAATACAATACATGAAACAAAATTATGTTTAAAATTTTAAAATTTTCACGAATTTTGCATATAAATTTTACAATATACAATGTTGTTAAATTTTGCAGGGAAAGTTTACGACATTCGGCGAATGCTTTGAAGCCAACACCTCAAAGGAGTACGGAGAAACGTTTACAAAGTCATACGGATTGGTTGAGAAGCGTAAAGAAAGATCGAGAAAAGGATTTACTTCTCCCCACATCCTCATTCATGTAAGTACTATCTATATTGGCCCACTTTGCCCTCGGTTTTCGATGTGGATGTGTGTATAGGTAGTTCAGTAGTACAGTGAAAACATTCAAACATTTGTTCAAACATAATTATTTTATTGCATGAAAACTTCGCGGTTTTTTTGCCAAAAACTGCTTTTCGCGGTTGTTGCCAAATTTTCGTGGTATGCAAGAGAAAAAGTGTATTTCACTGTGTTTTAAGTGAATTTTTGGATTAATTATTTGAATGCAAAAATTGCATTTCGTAGCATGTTAATTTCGCGGTCGCTCTCCAAATCCATTTTTCGTGACATTTTAATTTCTCGGTTTTTCGAACTCGACCGCGAAACCGCAACATTTACATGCTGACTGAATATTAGATATTTAGCGTCACATGTTTGACTCGCTCTCTGATTCGTTTTGTAGGGCGTCGTCGTGGAAACCTCATTCATCGGAACAATCACGTGGGTTAAAAACCAGCCAATCGATGGGAAGATTCAGTCCCCGGTTTGAAGTTGGAAATAATATGGATATTCGCTTTGTCACTTGATTGTCCAAATTCGTATATGACATGTTTGTTTTGAATTATTTAATAATTTTAGTCAAACAAAATTTTAGTCACCTTCAAATGTTTCAGTTAATTTCGTCCGACTAAACAGTTAAAAAATAGCTTAAACCCAAGTTTTTTAGTCGGACAAGTTTTTAGTCACTAAGTTTTGTCCAAGGAAAGCTTTTTATGTAGGGGAGGGTTCTTCTTCCAAACAAACAAACAAACAAATTAAAGTCTAAGAGTGCGGTCACACTGGGAAGTTTTATCTAAGTTCTATTGTTTCTAAAGTTCGCCTCTATTGGTCCTGACTAAAAAAGTTTTGTCATGCTTCGAGGCATGACTAAACTTTGATTAAAGACGATTATAGTTAAAATTCGTAGTTTTCACAATAGCACTCTAAGCTTTTATTTAACCTCTAATTTGTTACTGCGAGTTTTAGGCTATTTTGGGTTTTCTTTTGTACTATGTGTGTATTCGAAATGCCTCAGATTTTTTATTTTATTATTTAGTTGAGATTTATTTGAAAAATTTATTATTGTAATATATATTTTTAACTTATAGTTAATCTACTGAATGAATGAGAAACATAAATTGTTACCTCCAAACAAAAATAGATTTTTCAATTTTTACCCATTTCACTAAGCTCACATGAGAAAAAAATAGTATGGAAACATTTGCCAGTTTGAATTCCGCACCAAAATGACAGTTGAGAAATTAAACCAATCAAATCGCACGGTTTTCAACTCGCGCATAAAAAAACATTAGAGATTACAAACTGTCAATCAGTACATTTCTTCAATCCAATGTGACCCGTCTACTTCCGAGTCGGGTAAGGATCGGATGTAGACGGGATCCCATCTAGGACGTGATATAAAGACGTTAATCATGTACTTTTTTACAAAAAATGATAACTCTCGATGGGGAAAAAAGCTTTTTCCTTCGGATTTTTTCTAAAGGGCTCACAGATAGTTGACTTTTGCGGAAATAGAAATAGAAGTAATTAAAGTCCGTGGCAAAAAGGTTGTCCGTAAAAACCAGTTAAAACCGTTAATATGTAGAAACCAGGATAGGACGAAAGAAACAACATGGAAAATAATTTTTACTGACAATGTTTTTGCAACAGTAATTAGAGGCGGGCATTACCAAATCTCCAGAGCCAGATTTTGTATCCACTTGAGTGTTCAGTGCGCGTATACGAAACTTTACTCAGGTGCCGGATAAAGAAGGGGGTGAAAATTACTAAAATGTTAATCAATAATAAGGGTTATCTTCAACTGTTAAAAACACTAAAATAGGCTATAAACATTCTCACTTTATTTTGCATGAAAATTTCGCGGTCGAGTTCGAAAAACCGCGAAATTAAAATAAATCCACGCGCGAACCTCGAGTTATTCATCCGAAAAACACATTAAAAATACAGCAAAATACACATTCTCTTTTCGATACCGTGAAATTAAAATGCCGCGAAATTCGCATTACGCCTTCGACCACGAAACTAAATACCTTTAAGCTAATCACAGCAAAAAAGGGACTTTGCTAGTTTGTACTAGAGGCGTAACAAATAAGTGTATTTTGTTCATGGAAGTAATACAGGAATCCCTGTTAGACATCTTGAAAAGGAGGCAATTAACGTAATTTATGAAAAGGCCTGCCTATACCATTAATATAATACGCAAGGAGCTATTTATAACCTTAGACCGTATGATCCAGCCTGTACATAATTTGTCTAAGCAAAATTTGTAAACAAAAATCTATGTACAGGCTGGATCATACGCGTTTTAAAAAGGTCATAAATAGCTCCTTGGGCTTTCCCAAAAAGAATCCATATTCCCTTCACTGTTGAGGATGTCAACTTTTCTTAACAACAACCCCCCTGGATAGCTTTGATCTTCAAATTAATTCTTACCTCCTGGATATCCTAGGATATTGAAAATTTCGAACCCCCCTGGATATCCTATATCCTCAACAGGGGGATACGGGTTTTTCTGGAAATACTACAATAGTACTTACGAACGATAAACGTGAAATATACTATGGGTACAGGGTATAGATAACCTTTGCTGCCACAGACCTTTCCAATTAGAAAACGAGCATAATACACCTTTCCCGTAATTCTGGTTTTCCGGATTTTTTCCGCAGTCTTTGCACTCCATCGTTTTTTAAAGGGGAGGTAAACAAACCCGATTTTGCTTGCGTTTCCTTAGGGAAGAGTGGTTTTGGGCCTTTTTCTCAACTTCTACCGCATAGTTTATGGCATAGAACTTCTGCAAACTTCAGTCTCTTTTTACAATTTATGATAATATGATACCCTGAAAATTCCTTTCGAAACGAACGGGGAAATCAAAAGATATAAGACAAAATATCATTTTCCCTAAGCAAACTCAGGCAAAAACGCGTTTGTTTACCTCCAGTTTATTTTTCACGCAACGGTGGAGCCCACACGTGTTTTCTGGAAAAATCTAAATTACAGGAAACGTGTAACTTGGCCACAAACTCCGTCGATCTTAAACAGTAGAACACTAGAATAACAATAACACAAATAAAATCAAAAGGAGCAAGTAGCACTAGTGGCGGAGAGTGTTTCTTTTGCTCATATTCCTTATAAGGAAGTCAACACTCTCCGTCGAAAGTTTTAAGAACCTTCTGTATCCGCCACTGGATAGCTAATTCTTCTGACGTCGGCATAGAAATTTTAAACTTGCATTTTCAATTTTGAAGTCTAGCACTTGTTCAAAATATGCCGGTAGACCAAGAGCCATCGTAAAGACCCAAGAATCGCTGAAGCTTCCAACTATGATGGCCCATACCGGCCTGGATGTCAACATTGAACGCCACGGAATTTTCACATTCTAAAAAGATGTAATACAAATAACAATGATATTAAAAAAGGAATTCAGTGTTTTAATTTTCTTCTTCTTTGAAAAATTCAGTATTTTACTCATAACATTTGAACCAGTGGCAGTGGGGCAGTGAAGAAAATTATGATATACAAACATTTGGTAAATTTTCTAGTTAATTTTCATCATTTTGAAGTCTCAAGGTAATGGAAACCTACTGTAACTGCAAGACGAAAACAACTTGAAACACTGAAAATACAATCGAAAACTCTACTCAACACTGAACAGGCGCAGTACATTATTCCACCATTGTTTTAACATATTTTTGTCCGATAAGGTATGAAAAAATAATGCAATAATGCAATGATAACACATGCCAGCAGACACGGAACGTTGTTTCAACATTCAACCAGCATTAT
>JAUJPO010076796.1:0-11094 GCA_032270745.1 Tiaropsis multicirrata
GCTACTTATTCAGTCATAACTTTAACCATCATATTTTATCAAGTGACTGAATTAAGTAGCTTAGATTTCTAGGCTAGATCGATTCAGTATGTTGCTTGTTTTTCATGAAACTCAGTTCATAAGTTGTTATTTCAATCTTTAACTTTTATACCCAGGAGATTTTCTGTGATAAAAAAGTCCTAGTATAAATTTTTTGATGTCCACCTTTTGCAAATGTTCTCGAGTCTGCATTGTGTAAAACCTAACCTCTATGAAAGAAATGAAATTGAGCTAATTTGAGTTAAAAGATGGTATCTAAATTGGTTAAGATGAGAACTTTTTGATTGCAAAAAGAAGCAGAATCACTAGCCTTTCTCATTCATACATTATATTGCTTAGAAACATTTTTTGTGAGAATAAACAAAAACATAAAGATTGTCATTTTTATTGTTAATTACAAGGCTTAGATTTGCTCTTATTAAACTTATTAAAACCATGGAAACTAAATTTCTTGTTGGGTGTTTTGTTTGTCTTTAACATAATGTAAGACAACATTAAGTTCATTACATCATTAAGCTAATAACATAAAATGCATTACTCTTTTTAATAATCTCCTCATTTTCTAAACCAGCTTTACAACTTATCGTAGAATCATCTTTGAAATTTTTTTTTATATACAGCCATGCCAGTTTGATAGAGCATTTTGATGTTTTTTTAATGTAACAATTTTATTCTTTGGATTGTAGCAGTACTAAAGTGATGTTTACTTTGTTGAAATTGAAATTGTGTAATCTGAGTTAGAATGATTGATCTCTCGTTTTTTCTTTTACATACAAAAATGGTATTGTCTCGTGTGATGACTGCATCATTACATCACTAGATGATGGGGTAGAGATTGATAACAGTTTTAAATGTTTTTTATACTCTCATATCTGTTTGAGCATTAATGTAAAACTTACTTGGTTTCAAAATGTTGTGAATCCATCTAATAGTCTGGTTTACAGTTGGACAGAAATTGATTGTTATAACAGGTTTTATGTGGTTTTATATAGTAGATATGTATCTAAAGAAAGATACATATTTTTTATGAAATCAAATTGTTGGCAGATGGGATGGATTTTGAATCGTTTTAATAAGCAAATTTGAATCCCCTTTCATAGCTACAAAATAACCTTTATCAGGCTTTATTAGGGAACAAGTTTTTATTTAGTTCCTTTTAAAAATCCTTTTCCTTTTTTATATCTAATTATTAGGGAATTCAAAAATGAAAACTTAATAATTCCATCACAGTAGTGAATTTTAAAGAAGACATCATCGAAGGAGAAGAGAAAACATCAAGATGTCATCAGGCTTGATTGTTATCAAAGTTGTTCTCGAAAAACTTGAAATCACCAAAACCTTTCAAGTAAGTCTCTCTCTCCTTTTTTGTTTATAAGGTATCTGGCAAAGATTTTAACTGCATATAATAAAAAGTAGTCACTATTATTTTAACTTGCAGTCTATTATATATGACTGAGTTTATTTTGATTTTATTAAGGAGTATATCTCTGAATTACGTTTTCTTATTAATAAGTGGGTAAGGAAGTTTTGTCACTGTTCTCTTTTATGAGCAACTTAATAACAATCTACTTATAAACATTTACTTATTAATGACTTTTTGTCACACACCACACCAAAGTGAAAAGAGAAAACAAAAAGCCATTTTGATATTATGTTTAAACACTGTCACATTTTTGGCTGACAGGGACACAGTTTATCAGAGCAACGTAAATTGCTTGTGGAGTTGACTCCTTTATAAACATGTTATCATTTTGGATCCTTATAAGGGCTGCATTAATATTGACTTACAAAACATGATGTCTATTTTGATTTGTACAAAAAAATGTTCATAATCTATCTTTATTCAAAGAATGTTCGATGAGTTGTGATAATTCACATTTATTAGTCCCTTTATGGCAAGTTTAACTTACCTTTTTTTTCAGCAATAGAACAATATCCAAACATGAAAATAGATTAAACTTGATATCATATTTACTCAAAAACTTGAGTGAGACTTTCACGTTCAGACACAACACAGTTTCTCATATTCATATTTCATACTTTTTAAATTTTTGGAAGCTGCAAATTGACACTCCTCTCTTTTTACTAAAAAGTGTTTCTTGTTAATGGCATATAATCACTAATTGAATTGGATCACATCCGGAAAATACCTTTCTCATTAGCAAGTCTTTGCTGTTTGCAAAACTTTCTCTTCTTGCATAATTATTTTAGCACTCTCAAGCAACTCAAAGACTTTCGTTGAAATCAACACAAATGATTGAAATACTGTTTTCAAATAGGTTTCCTTACAATAAACTTGAAGTCTCCATACATTAGATTGCTTTGTAGTTTTATTATACTTAATAAAATTCAAATTCAAAACTACCCATTTTCATTTCTTTTTATTGATTCAAAATGGGTCATCAATAAATGTACTACAAAATCCTAAAAACCTTTTTTAAGGAGACTTTCAATATCTAAAAGGACTGTCCTGATTTATCAGATCTGTAGGACACAGTCAAATCCAGTTCAATCTTCTTGAGAAATTAATTAAAATAACAACAAAATAACAAAAGAAAGAATTAGTTATTTAAAAAAGGTAAGCACTAATTATCAAATATAAAACCTAGGACCAGAAGGATCTGATAACCATAAATATCAGTTCTTTTAGAATGGAAATCTTCTAATGTACACATGACTCATTTTGCTTATAGTTCGATCCTTCACAGACCATAAATGATGTGATAAAACATGTTCGTTTTAAAGTTCCAGAATCAAGCCCCAAAAAAAGTAAGTTTAATTAAGAGAGAAATACCTATTTGTTACCTTTGGCAATAATACATCTTTATAAATGATGTTAAATTTTGTACATGGAATTTTAGAATTTCGTCAAAAATCAAACCTTTAGATCCTTCACTTAAAATTCTGTTTATGTTTGTTTATTTTCAGGTGAAAACTATGGAATATTCCGTAGTGACAACAGTGATCCTACCAAAAGTGCCTGGCTAGAAAATGAAAGGCCGTTGGAATTCTACAATTTTACAAATGGAGTAAGTTGCTATCAAATTTTGATATTATCCGCCTAATATCTCATAGATAACATAGTTGCAATTGGCAGGCTGCATCATTTGAGACAAGCGATTATTAGCGTACACCTCCACACTCGCCTAAAAGAGGTCATGACGAGCGAAAAATAACGCTTCTAAATCACAGGATTTGTACTGTATTTAAGTTAGATGTTAGACAAGTGATATGTTGCATGAATTCAACTTTGCTGTACTTCAGACAAAACTATTTTCAATTTGAGAATAGATCCAATTTTCAAGAATAGATCCAATTTTCAAGAACCATGGATGTGAAACAATTTTTCTTTTATAATATTGTGTTTTTCATTTTAAGGACGAAATAATATATCGCAACAAAAACAGGTTGTTGAAAGTCAAAATGTTGGATGGGACCATTAAGACCGTCATGGTAAATTTTATTCTTATTTCTCTATTTTAACTTTAAATATAAGAAGTTTTATGATATGTTTGAAAATATAAACTGTTGCAGATTTATTTATCAGGACTTTGGGTTTAAATACTATTATGCTGAAAAGATGCTTTAATACAAACGTAAAAGACCTCAAATTAGAAGGAAATAATATTAATAATGATACAAATAAAAATTTAACGATTCTGATTCTACAATAACTTCTGCTAGATTGAATCTAACTTTAATCACTTTTTCAGATTGATGACAGTTTGACTGTTGGACAAGTTTTGGAAACTATCTGCGAGAAAGTTGGTGGGTGTTGATTAATTTTTACTTTGTTTTCCCCCGAAATGACTGATACACTTTGTTGAATTGAACGACTTATGACTTATCTTTTTAAGGTCTCTTGGTTTTGACGCCCATGTGATGTTTTTTACGTTGGCAGACGTTGTTTGGATGTTAAACTGATGTAATGTCCTATCTGATAATCATGTATCCCTTAAGAAAATCTCTTTTCATGAAGAGAATTATTGATATTGTTTTTTCTTCTTTGCAGGTATCACAAACATTGAAGAATATTCCTTATTTATCGAAGAAACAAAAGAACAACAACAAGACCAACAACAATTTGGTACTCTCAGTAGAAAGGTAGAATATTTCGGCCTGCAGAGATACATTTTCTGATTAAACATTACTTTTCTTCATGCTCTGTATCCTTCTTTTGCATTTTGCACTCTGTCCAATTAACAAATGTAATAGTAAATGGCATACTTGTCGCGACTATATACCTCTGGTCCATTTTCAGGAAAAGCAATCGGTTAAATCTTCAACAATGCACAAAGTAGAAGAACGTGATAAGAAGAAAATGGACACACTTAAGAAGAAGTTACACACCGATGATGAAAGTAAACAAAGTCTTTTCTAATCATTATATTTCCCATGTAGCCTTTGTAAACATGAGCTAATATGATTTTTAATTTGATTCTGTAGTTGTTAAACATAATGTGTCCCGCCACGTGATTTGGATAACATAATGTGTCCCGCCACGTGATTTGGATAACATAGAAAAACACACCGGTGTTAAGTTACATTGCACCGGTGGGCACCGGTTAAAACCGGTCAAAACAGGTTGAGTTATTTATATAACGATTGGCACCGATGTGCTGAAGGAGAATGAGTTTCAACTGGTTCGCCACCGGTTCTCCACCAGTTTTCCACCGGTGTAAATAGCGAGTTACACCGGTGGCACCGGTTTACGGTGCCGATATTTATTTTTCAAACATATAACATCTTTATTTGATAACAATTATGGAATCTTTTCGATGACATTTCAAAAAATAAAACATATTAACAAAACATTCGAATGACACAAAAAATCATTCTAATGATGCAACAAAAAATTCGAATAGCATGAAACAATTTGAATTACGTAAAAAAAACATTCGATTTTCTTTCCTTTATCAAAACAAAACAAAAAGAACAAAAACAAACGCATTATTATAATCTTCTTTCGTGATACAGAAAAGGAAAATATGGGTTTATGTCTTTGGTAGTTTGGTGGTTGTATAAAATAAACAGCTAATACTTTCAGAAAGAATAGCTTGAGGTAAACAGCTACAAGGTTATTTATTTATGTTGCTGAACATACCGATAACAGATATTTGATTATTTTTGATGTCCCAAAGAGAAGCAAAGGCAGCAAAAGTCAAGCAGTTGAAAAGGAAAAATGCAGTCACAAAACGAAGCAAACGAACGAGTCAGGAAGTTAAACGTAAACAATTTACACGAAAGAGAGTGATTGAGTTTAAGAGGCAGCGAGGGGAGGAGTTACGAAGGCAATTAAAATATACGAAAGGAACCCAGCAGACAGACGTCGAAACAACGTTGTTCCATGTCTGCTGGGAAGGTAGCCAAATGTCTCTATAAAGATTTTGTTTCGTTTAGGTTTGTGTGTTTGAAAATTTTGCCAGCACTCGAAATTTATTATAGCTGTTCGTTTTTTGAAGCAATAACCCGGTGTGACACCGATGTTATGACGTTATCAGCAGTTAATATGCAACATGTTGGCACTGGTGGGAGCACTGGTTCAAACCAGTCGAAACCGGTGGTGCCACTGGTGTTATATGCACCAGTGTGATTTTCTATGTTATTCAAATCGGCTGGGGGGACACCAAAGGATTACCAAAGGACTCAATATCATTTATCATCTTTTCTTCTGTCGTTTTGTGTTTGTCATTAATCTGAGATAAAAATTTCACCTGTTCATAGCTTTCATCTAAATTGAAATTTTAAAATGCTAGAACAACATAATATTTTTATCATTTACTTAGCAAATTGGCTTGGTCATGACAAAACCCTTCGGGAGTCTGGTGTAGAGAATAACACACTTGTTGTTTTGAGACGAAAATACATGTATGAACAGAGTGTAAACATCAAGAACCCTGTTGAAATCAATCTACTGTACTCACAATCCCAAGATGGTATTGTTAACGGAACCTACCCTTGTCCAATGGAAGAGGCTGCCAAGGTAACTTGCCTTAAAATCAATTGTTTTATTTTCACCAATCAGAGATGTAGTTATGGAATAAATATTAGAGAAGGCCATTTGTTAAGTATCACCTAAATTTACCATAATATACACTTTTGAAAAAAACAGAGCTGGAATTTTTTTGGGGGGAAGGGGGCTTTGGATTGACTTGCTTCGAATACTAAAAACATCAAAACAAACTTTTCTGTGTAAGTTTATTGATTTCTTTATATTTTTTTAGTTCGCTGCATATAGTATTCAAGTCAAATATGGTGATTATGATGAAGGAAGATATAAATCTGGATATATTGAGTAAGTAGCTTATTCCAGGTGATTTCAAACATGATATTCACAAAAGGATTTTATTCAGCATGATATAGTTGCAATGATCTTCTTGGGGTAGGGTACAGGGTATATAGGGTATAAACTTTTACTGATCCATGTGTATTTTGTTCTTCAAAACGATTAAACTATATTACTATATTACACAAAGTCGCCAAACTTCAATTTATTTCATTAAATTACAATATTAAAAGCACTTAATACAACGCAATACTTGTAAAGGAAAACAAAACATAAACATTTGAATCGCCATGAAGATGAGATAGATCTTCTTTTTTATGTGTTATAATACACATTTCTACATGTCATCTTTTAGTGTTTTAGCCAATGGGATTGTGAGAATCTAAACAATGCTGGATAATGTGGTTTATTAATTATTTTCCCTCTTTTATTTTCAGTTTCAAAGATCTTCTACCAAAAGAATACTTGAGGAAAAAGGAAGTTGAAAAGAAGATCAAGGAGGTAAGTGTGTACGATACCATTCTTAATTGATTTTTAATGATTTTGTTTGCAAAACTTGGCTTTACTATTCTTATCTTTATTCTCATCACAGGAGCACAAATCTATCATCGGGATTGATGCTTTGAATGCAAAATACAAATACATTCAGCTTTGCCAAGACTTGCCAACCTATGGTGTCACCTTCTTCTTAGTCAAGGTGTGTGTTTTCTCCCTAAAGACTTTTGCCCTTTTAAAAAATTGCCTCAAAACAAAGTGAATACTTTAATTCTGATTTCTTTAACTTTATAAAAAAGCTTCCTTTTTTAGGAACTCCAAGTTCCAATATTTTTCTTTGTTATGCTCTTTTTTATTTCAAAGATCAAAGCTTTATTCACTATCGTTTTAATTTTAATTTTGTTTTAAATTCTAGGAAAAAATGAAAGGGAAGAATAAACTGGTACCTCGATTACTTGGTGTAAACAAAGAAAGTGTCCTTCGTGTTGATGAAAAAACCAAACAGGTCTTGAAAATGTGGCCTTTGACTCAAGTCAGACGTTGGGCTGCGTCTCCTAATAGTTTCACCTTGGTGAGTTTTTTCTTTTACCCAAAGGCTAACCTCGTCTGATTACCATAAGTTCCCAGGATCACGTCATGTTTCCAACAGACACCATGTAAGTAGACTGTACTGAACTGATGAGATCTTTCATAGACATATTTTACTATCTGAACCTGAACTAATAAAATTTGCAATGCAAAAGTTTTCTTATTCTTTCTTTGTTTTTCAACAGGATTTTGGTGACTACACGGAGGGTTATTATTCTGTACAAACACCTGAAGGAGAACAAATCAGTCAACTTATTGCTGGATATATCGATATCATTCTCAAAAAGGTAAAACATTTTAGATCTTGTGTCTAAGCCTAACTAACTTCAAACCACTAAAAGTAACAATATTTATTTTCAAACGAAGTCAAATTTCTTTGTAGAGGTTAACAAGGTTTTTTTATTCATTGCTAGTATAAGTTTAATTATTAAGTTTGTATCCTTTCGTAATTTCACAGAGAAAAGCTCACGATATGTATGATGGCGACTATGACGAAGAAAGCACCATGCTGGAAGACACTGTTCTACCTAACAAAGCTACCGTCTTATCCAGAAACTCAAACAGATCCAAAATGCCACAGTCTGGATCCGTCGCAATCCCAGCCGTCATTAGAGCAGGAGGTCAAGGGCCCAGCTCTTATCACATGGGCAATATGGGTGATGAGCAGTTTTCTAATCAACGGGGTCTTCAACATTCAGGTCATCAGCCTCCTCTTGGTCACACTGCAAAAATTCAAGAATTTTCGGCTGGCCAGAAGGCGTTAATGAAGAATATTGATGATGGGCGCAACCGTAGACCCGTTGTTGAGGAATTGTTAAATCAAGCACCGGAAATCCCTGTCAATGCTGAAGACCCGGTAAGCTAATCTTTGCTGATTTGTATCTGAACTCGTTTTTTTGTTTTCTGTCCTCAAAAATCTTTGTCTTTTCTCCTTAAAAGGTATTATGTAATGCAAATATATGTATTTGTTTATTTATACCGCTGACACAAATTTAGCTACAGTGGTTAATAAAAGTTTTAAGATGTATTACTGCATCCCCATCTTTTTCTCCTGAAATATGTAGCCATTCAAAGCTGATGTGTAGTACCTTAACCAGTAATATTTGATTTGAGACTGTTTCAATTATGGTGATTAAGGTGATTAATTCTGATTCTTTAGCAATCACTTAAATGGATGGATGATCAAAAGGAGATTTCAAAGAGCAACGTATCAAACCGTTTAGCTGCCATGAGTGCAGCCACAGCCGCTATTGTCTCCTTGACTTCTGGTGATCCTGAAGGATTTAATTATACAGCTATTGGTGCAGGTGTTTCCACCATGTAAGATTGAAATTTTATGATACAGTTCCATTTATACCTTGCTTTTCCCTGAGACTGCATTTTTGAAATTACCGCCAACGTTTTTTTATGAAATTTCCGCAAACCATCAATTCAACTTAGTAATTAAAGGCCAACTGTAAAAAATTGTATCTTTCCAGTCTACGGGTCAGTAAAATTTTATCAACCCAGGTGGCCGGGAATTTTTTATTTTGTTTTGTAAAATTTGAGTCTAAATATTTTCCTACTAATTGAAAGTAAAGCTGTTTTTGGAAGTTTTCAAGCTAAATCGCCGTATTAAGTTTCTCAAGTTAAATCAGTCTCTTCGCTATTCTGTTTACAAAACAATTATCTTATGCAAATAATGTATGATTTTTATTGAATTGAAGCCTGATTGTTAGACATTAACAGCCGAAAAAAAGTTAAAAAGTTTTCACCCGACCGCGGACCGGAAACAATGATTTTTTAGGATGGCCTAACCATTGTGTTGTCACCTAATTGTGGTTATGGTATTGGCTGCCCTGCAATCAAATTTTTGAATCCAGAAAATAACTTTCCTTCATAATTCCATTCTAAAATTTTGATTAATTTATCCTTCTAGAAACTCGAACTTGGAAGATTTAATGCGTGGTATTCGAATGTTGGCCACTTTGATGGACGACCAAGGAGATAACAACTTAATGAATGCTGCAAAAGATTTGTCAGGAGCTTTCAATAACCTCTTGTTTTCACTAAACCCCAACGACAGAAAGGTGAGTTTTCGTCTAAATACGTTAAAGAATCAAGCCTCTATAACTTTCAATTTGCTTGTGAGGAAATAAAGTCTATCTGTTAAAATCTGTTAAAGGCCAGTTATAACTTACTGATGCAAGAAATAATTTCTGTGAGTAAATAACACGCAGCAAATTAAATAAACAATAATTAAATTTTTTGTTTTTCCAGCCACGACAAAACTTACTAACGCACGCCGGTGAAATTGGAACATTGAGTGCCAGCATCATGATCGCTATCGGAGATGCAGATGTTGATGCGGAGTTTGAGGAACTGCTCTTACAACTCGCCAAAGCTGTTGCCAACGCCACTGCAGCTCTGGTCTTGGAGGCTAAGAACATTGCCAGCACCACTGAAAACACAAACGCTCAGGATAAGATCATCGAGAATGCAAAAGATACTGCAATGACAACTTCACAGTTGGTTGCGTGCACCAAAGTTCTGGCTCCGCACATTTCGAGTCCGCTTTGTCAAGAGCAAATGGTAGAGGCTGCCAAATTAGTCTCTTCCAGCGTCGACGGTGTCCAAGGTGCATGTTTTGATGCGACAGAAGATGACGGTTACCGAAGCAAAATTAAAGATGCTGCCACATCTGTGTCGGATGCATTGAACAACCTGTTGAACCATATACGTGATGGAGCCAACCGTAAAGGCGGCCAGTTCGATCATGCATGTGATGACATACTCAATGCAACCGACAAATTGTTCAACAGTATGGGGAATGCTGGGGAAATGGTCCGGCAAGCCAAAATCCTTGCACAGGTCAGTATCGCTGCTCTACACGCATCGTGTATAATGGTGTAAATTTTCTTAGTGTAGGTACGTTTTCTTAAGGCCGAGTGAGATGACGGATAGCCAAAAATCTTTTTCTAACGCTATGGTTGGATTTGCTTATCATGTTAATGTATCCGATGTCAAATGATGTTGGTCAAATTTCTTTTTTTCTCGCATACATCAATATCTATAGAATCAAATGTCCTCATTAGACCACTGTCAATGGTATCAAAGGAGATAATTATACTACTTTTTAGGCTACTTCCCTGCTTGTCAATGGTATCAAAGGAGATAATTCTACTACTTTTTAGGCTACTTCCCTGCTTGTCAATGGTATCAAAGGAGACGCTGAGGGAGAAGAAGATGACGATGCGCAAAAGAGATTGTTAGCCGCTGCAAAGGTTCTTGCTGATGCCACTGCCAAATTGGTCCAAGCAGCTAAAGTATGTAGTTGTAGTTGTTTGTTGATGGGTAATGGGCTTTACCAGAAAATTCTGTACCCCCTGTTGAGGATATAGGATATCCAGGGGGTTGAGAATTTGAAGAACAAGATATCCAGGGGGTAAGAATTTTAAGACCAAGGATATCCAGTGGGGGTCGAAATTTTCAGCACAGATATCCAGGGGGGCTGGTGTTAAGAAAAAATCCTCAACAGGGGGGGGGGGCATCAATCTTTTCTGGAAAATCCCAATGGAGTATATGAAAGGGTTTTTTGCATATCCTGCTTCTCTGTTTGAGACAAAGCTTACCTTATCGGACAAAAGTGACGAAAATATTTGTGGGTGACGAAAATTATGTCCGACGAATAATTTAGTCCGACGAAA
>JAUJPO010076807.1:0-11092 GCA_032270745.1 Tiaropsis multicirrata
TTCTTGCATTCACGCATCGAAAATTCGCTTTTAACGCATCACGCAAGCAACTCGAATTCACGCATTCACGCAAAAAAATTTCGAAATTCACGCATTCACGCAACGAAAAAAGCCCATTCACGCAATCACGCAAACCGCTGGGGGGGCCTCGTCTAACGAAATGGTCTACGAAAGATGGGTGCTGGCAATAGAGAGTTTCCTACTAAACAAATACTATTTCAACAGAAATAGCAGCGTTGATGAGTTTGTTTACATAAAACCCATTATTTCATTTCCGTTTTCAACTGTAACGTAATTAAAAAACACAAAATGCTTTTATCTACACGAGCGCTAATGAAATGAATTATGCCGTTTTCTCATTATCATACCTCTTCGCCATCAGTTTAAAGCCATGTCTCCACTCAGCTTGCGCAGCTCTCGCCTTTTATGTTTCTTTAGTTTTGATTGGTCTCGGAGATATCATTACGTCACTTTGTTACGTAATGTTATCTCCTAGACTAATCAAAACAGAGAAACATGAAAGGGGCGCGCTGCTCTCGCTAAGTGGAGACTGGGCTTTAATTTAAGCCAATTATACGCTTCAAATGGACAAACATTATGACTATTCGAAACATTCACTCAACCCCTTCAAAAATTGTAAAGCCTTTACACCTTGCACTCCTCAATTACACCAACACGTGTTGGAAGTCCGTTCTTCATTTCGTGCCAACGGACATTTAAAGTTACTCTAGGAACAAATTCAACCTCGTTCCAGAGTATCAAATGGACAAGCATTATGACTATTTGAAACACTCGCTCAACCCCCTCAAAAAGTATAAACCTCTACACCTTTTAACATTTTCACCTCGCAATCCTCAATCACACCAACGCACTGTTAGAAGCCCGTTTTTCATTCCGTGGCAACAGACATCTAACCCTTTCACTACCAGGCCCTTTCAAAAGTTCGCGTCTTTTTTCAAAGCAGAATTTAAGATTGGCTGTTGAATGCTATCGCGACTATACTCACTGATAAACTTACCAAACGTATTTTCGCGAGGTTTTCGAAATGGTGAATAAACTTAACAACGGTATACTTTCCCAGCAGTCACACCACGTTATTCCAACATCGTTTCAACGCCAAAATAACGTTCTGACGTTGAAACAACGTTGTTTGGACGTGAAAACAACATACGGATGTTTTTGAAATAGTAAATTTACTGAATAACGGTAGCGAAAGGGTATTAAAGTTACTCTTGGATTATAAGCCTATAAATATGGAACAATATCAATCTTTAATATATCAATATTTGACATTTTTACAGAAAATCTTATCTATAACAAAACGTCAAAAAATGCAAAGGACGCTGGGGACGAGGTTGGAAAAACATCTTAGTAGCTAAGATACCACATCGATCGCCTGTTCCTTCTAAAATCAGGTCAGTCATAGATAGGTGACGCAACATAGCCTATACTCGTAAACAAACGATCGTAAAATCACCCAGCAGATGCACAACGTTATTTCAACGATGCTTCAACAATGCACTCCGCGAGGGTCGGGTTTTTTGGCAAATTTTGGTCCCAAACGAATATGGTAGTTTTTTGTTTGTTTGAGTAAGAACTTTTACACCCTCTTTATAACCTTTTATCTCAAAATGTATTTTAGGGTTTGTGGAAAACCAGCCATACGTATCTTTATTGAAAACGATTACTTTTGAAGCGATATTGTGCAGTTTTAGCTAATTAGATTTGTTAACTGCTTTAATAGGAACAGATTAAGAGAAAAACTTGTTTTCGATAGGGTTTTAAAATCTTCTTTGACAAGTTCATTATATCAATTGTACCCATCAACGTCACCTAAAAGTTTGCCGCTGAAATCACGACATTTGACGAGCTTATGATACAAACTCTTTTACTTTAAACGCCACGTCAGCATATCATGCAAGTCGTCTAACATGTATATTTTAAATCCATAATTCTCCAGTGTTTTGAAGTTAAACAATACTTAGCACTGATCTTTCAACCTCGATTTCAGGGCGAGCAGCCGTCGGCGGCTGCGTGAGAAAAATAAGAAACAGAGAATGAAGCCAACGTCGTACGAGGTACAAGGTTGGTTGATCTTTTTTTTTAATGAAATTGATGCTCAACCAATCCCAGAAAGTATGAAAAGAGAAACCTTCTAACTGCTTCTCCTATACACCTAAGGATTTTGTATAGGTCTACAATTTAGACCAACTCGGCTCAAATAACAAATGACTTTTATGTTGTAGATTGATAATAGTTCCAGTTTTCATTATTTTCTCATCTGATTTTCTCAAATCTGTAATCAAGAAGGAAGGTAATGAGTAAGATTTTATGCATAAAGAGTCGTTGTGTTGTGGTTTTATATTAAACCATTAAATTTAAGTTAAGTACCTCCGCAATGAAATTTCGTACATTTAAAACCTCTTCTCTAATTTTTTAGTCGAGATTCTTCAATTGGATTCGATTAAGTTGCGTTGGGAACAAAAAACCAAAATGAGATAATTCCTACACTTTTTCTATTTACGATTTGAGTTAATTATTGTAGAAATTATCAGACAGTAAAAAGTCACACACCTGTTTTACTCATTGACATTTCTAGGCTCGTGGGCGGTAAGAGATTAAGGGCGGGTGAAACGTTTTAAGAACATGACAATCTTCTGGTTATTTTGTTGGTATTTTTATGGTCACGTAGGTGGATAGTTTAGCTGTATTGGACTCTTGACAAAACAGATTGCAAATAGAGGGGCTAAATCTGTGTTTAAACGGCTACATATGTTGGATGAAGAAATACTTTATGTTAACTTGCCAAAATGAAGTTTTCTAACTGTCGAACAAAAGGCATGTTCGTGGTTCATCAACCCCCAGAAAGCCACGAGAGCTCAAAGGGACAATATATGAGGGACTGTTATTAAAAAATCAAGACTTCAAGACTTATAAGGCATTCTACCACCACTATCCGCTATCGATCTTCTCAATACAAAAAATCTTCGACCCTTGCTTTGACACAATATCCGAATCTTCTCGCTTTTGAAAATCCGTTTTCCGTCAGTTTCTAAGCGTAAAAAGTGATGTCATATTCACTATCAGCTCATCTCCGGCGAATTAAGAAAGAAACAAATAATTAGCAGCAAAACTTTGATTCAGAAAATGATAAGAAAATGTAACGAAAAGTTTATCGGACTTCCTTAACAGATTTTTAAGTGCGATAAAAACACTCCGCCCCCGTTTCGAATACGACCAATCAGAATCAATAATTTGCATCTCTTAGCTAATTAAAAGCGGCGCAACAGCCCAATATGGATGATTTTTAGATGTCTAAAAGCTGGTCATATACTACCAATCCTATCCATATCTCCTAATTTGTATTGTTTATTGAAAAGGCTAATGATCCGCCGTTAATTCTGATAAAGAAAACAAGGAAGCTGATGTAGGGATATTTGATATTATACAATATGCCGGGAAACGCTATATCAATATTTTAAACCGCCTGAAATTTTCCAGCGTGAATACTGATGTCATTTTTGCATGTAGGATACCTGTTATGCTGTTATGAATGCTGAAGGAAGCGGATATCATATACAGTTTTACATAAAGAAGGTCACTTAGCTGTCGCTTATCTTCAAGATAAGGAAACGAAGTTGTTTTGCAAGCAAAATATCGTGAACTTATTAGCTTCACGTTTAGATCCGAATTGGAGATTCTCGTTCCACGTTGAGATCTCTTGTTGACCTCTCAATTTATCGAATGAATCGAATTTTATGAAAGACTATATGAGATACGAGGTATGTCGATGTCGATATCGATATTTTCTGAATCTGATGAACTACACAAATCTTCTTAACATGCAGACCTCAACTATCACGGAAAGATAAGGCGGATGATCAAGGGAGATGAGGTATTTATCGTCAAACAATTAGCTAAGGACACACCTCTGTTTATGCCCTCTGGACAGTACTTTTACAGAGTAACTCTGCTCCAACTTCACATTGAAGATTTCACCGACGATGCTTACATTTGGGTATTTTTTTACACTGGAACTTCCCGTATTTTTCACTTGGAACTGATAGTACTTGAGGTACTGAAATAGCTTCCCCCTAAATCATAAATACACGAAATACGCTTAAAAGTGTCCCCCCCCCCCCCTTGGACACTCGACAAAAATTTGGGTTTCAAAATCGGACCCTTATACAGTGCATTTTTCGGCCATTTCCTCCACCTGAGCTTTGTCAGAACCTCGAAAACAATGGAAAACCTATCCTTGGGCCGCACGTCCAGTATCTCATCTACCTTGTGTGCATCCCCCCCCCCCCCGGGTCCCATCTCGCCTTGGTGTCCCACATAATTCACAGACATATTAGAAGCAGTTACTCAAATTTGGCTGAGCTCAAACCCCGGCTCGCAAGCAGTATTTCTATAAGATTGACTTTCATCTCCTTGGCCAAATTTTCGTTATTTGGTTTTTTATTACTTTACATTTTTTTTTCTAACTAGCACCCGTTGTTCACAAAGAAACAAGATCTAAATCAAGTAAGGCTGATCCGTTGTCTTTCAGAATAACTTTTTTAAAGCATTCTCCGTCTTTATGAAGCTATAGAGGTCCCCTCGTGCAATGAAAATGAAATGATTGGGGAAAGGCGATAGAGCGAGAGGGTAGGAATATACAGTAGTATCGCCTTATTTTTATCGGAAATTTATTCCACCAAGATTATGAAAAACGAAATTTTGTACACACTAGGAGTAAGTCTAGGAAAATCTTAGAGACGCAAGTTCAGAATTTCAAAAGGGCTGTGAGGCTATTTCGGTGGTGGTGATCTATAGATCTATCTATCTTTGTATACGGAAGCGATGTATTTCTCATTAATTAACTAAAAACCGAAAAACAAGAATAAATTCCAATCAAATGAAAGATGCATGTTCAAACTTTCAGGAAATCATAAAATGCCAAATGAAATATCATCAAACTTTTTAATCAACAAACGTAACAGAAAAATGGCTGGATGACATAATTAAGATTAATGAGAAGTTTACAAACTTCTCAAAAAGTTAACAAATCTCTATGCAGGAGCCATAGTCAATATCCGATTAGCTTCTCGTTTATAAAGAAAAAACCATCATTGTAGTCAAGACAAACATAGACATTGAAAACACAGAGTGTTAAAAAATATATACTGCATTATCAAAAATTCTGCATACTTTCTACAAAAGTTTTCACATAGAGAATTTAAAAGATAAACCCAAAAACAATTTAACAGCCAATAAAGGAGTGATGATCGTGTTGGAGCGAGTGGTTTGCTAGTTTGCAATCCTTTCCTTTCCGTTGTAGTGATGCTGTACCAACAAAGAAAACCCATAAAACCTGGTTCCCAGTCGATCAGGGTCTGATAAAATGTGACCCCCCCCCCCAATATCCTCGATCACGCGAGATTTCACTCACTAGATTTGCGTCGTTTTTTTTCCTTACTGAAAAAAAGATTTTCACTGGGTCAGTAAACAGTAAGACATGGGACGTGTTAATTCTTTACAAGATTGATCGGTTGAATGGTGATTTTCATGTAGCAAATGCACGAATCTGAAATAGGCTATTGACTCTAAAATATTGCATCAAAAATAACGGAAGTTATGGATTAAATTTTACCAGCAATTTGAAAAAGTCTCGTTACGGGGTAAAGAACGGACATGATGTCAATTAAGATACACTTTTTTTTTGTAAGAATAGTTTTTTTTGGTTTTATGATGAATATTCTTAGTATTTTGGTCGAAATCATCCTAAGATATTCTTAACATATATTCTCAAGTTTTTATCAGCTTCAGTCTGAAAAATGTAAAAGTAGGACATTCTTAACTTTTTGGCGAATTTCATCATGAATATTCTTATAAAGTTCATTCTTATAAAAAGAAAAGCGTGTACAAGATTATCTTTCAGAATATTCTGTATTTAAAGTATTGACTTTTTTAAGCTAACGACAGTTTGAATCCTACTGGTACTATTGAAGTCATGGTCATCGTTGAGTTGTTGGTTTGTAAAATCAAGAATTTTAGATTGCTCCACAAATCTGTCTTTAGTAAACAAACCACAAGTGATTAATCTAGGTTAAACATAGGCTCGACTTTCAATCCAGTTTGAATCAAATATTCATAACGATTGTTTTTTAACATTTATCTAGCCGGGTGGACAGTTAGCAATAGCTGACTACCCCATTATACAAAATAAATTGAATCTAGGAGGGGGAGAAAGGTCCCAAACCGAAGAAAGAACGAGAAAGAACGACAAATAAGTAATATAAACGACAAAAGAACGACAAATTATAAAAAGAACGACAAATTCAAAAAAAATCTTCATCACTAATGTTGTTGGCATAATCATATACTTCAATTACCATTTTGACCTTACACGAAGGCCTGTATTTATATTTCCGTCTTTTGCGACCCTACCCGGCCGGGTACCCTTTTTTGAGGAAAGTTAAAAAAGAGGCTTTATGGACATCAATTCTTAAAAGAAATTCTCACTTATATATTTAAAGGTTGCGTAAACCGGACAAAATTTCGACCAACATCCACTGACCAACATGTTTTGACATTTAGTTCCTTTGTTTCTAATATTGGCACCCACCGCAAACCGGACAACATTGTTAGCCAACTTATTGTTGGTTAGTGGATGTTGATCGAAATGTGAGTCAAAATGTTGGCCGGTTTGCGCCCCACTTAAAGATGAATGAACAAAAAGGGAAACGGAAAAATGTTTTGTCCATCACTCATGATTTGTTGGTCAATATGTCATATAGTTCGATGATCATTTTTTATTAGTGAATACCCTTTTAGCGTAGCCGCTAATGATCTTTCTATAATTTTACCGACCGCTTTTAATGATAAACTTGAATTATTCTATTTTCAGTTGTTTTCTCGATGTTTACGGTTGTTTAGTCCGGATTTTTCAATAGCAATTTTTTTCAAATGGCCTAACTGGCAAATCTTATTTCTCTCCAAAGAAAGGATGAACTGCAATCTGAAATTTTGAAGACTTGACTCATAAATGTCAGCCTGAATGGATGAAAAATTAGTCGAGAAATAACTTTCCAATTTTCCGCTACCTTTCAAGTTCAACTCACTTCAGGTGGGGAGACCTGGTATGAAGAAAACTGACATCATCCCGTGTTATCATCACGTGCATCATCCCGTGTTATCATCGGTATAACATCAGTCTTTTGTTTAGGTGCAGATGCGGATACAGAGAGTGATGAAGTCCATATAAGGATTACGGACGAAAGCAACGCACTCTCCGCCAAAAATTCTCAGTACCTTCTGTATTCGCCGTTAGAATGGCATTTAAAATTTTTGTATGGGGGAGTCGTGATTAAAAAGGTCTTAAAAAAGTCATTATTCTGAAAATAACGATATTGGCAAAGCCCCAAAGAAACTGAGGTTACCATTTTAATCCTTTAATGACTGACTGTCTTACGTTTTAATTTTTCAAAAACCAGTTTTTATGATTTGGTGAACGCCAAAGACCCAGAAGTAGATCACGACGATAACAAGTCAGAAAAAAACACAGCGAGTCATAACAAGCCACAATGACCCAGAAAAAGGCACAACTAGCTTGGGTTTCAATTCTGGTGGAGACTTGGTGGAGAAAACTGAAACCGTCACGTGTGTTTTCATTGGTATATCATCATATTCTTTAAGAATGGCATTTTTGTATGGGGAGTTGTGTGATAAAAAGGTCTTAAAAAAGTGATTATTCTGAAAATAACAATATTGGCAAAGCCCCAAAGAAACGGAGGTTACCATTTTAATCCTTTAATGACTGTCTTACGTTTTAACGGTTTTTAATTTTTCAAAAACCAGTTTTTATGATTCGGTGGACGCCAACGCAAAGAAATCAAAAATATTAATTACACCACACGCACCTGGTTCAATTTCAGTTTAAAAAAGTCATGAGAAAGTTCGCTTTTTTAGAGCTATGAAAATTGACAGGTTTTAGACTCGATCCCGGTCATCTTCCACTCAGCGAATGAATAGCACAAAACATGTAAACTGAATTGTGCGGCAAGTCACTGGGAACTGATGGCAGGTGTGGCACTCCGCCTAAGTCTAAATCCACCCAGAAGTTTAGCGCTAGCGAAAGAGAGATAGACTCCTCCAATGTGCAGTCGTTACCGACACTAGGCCTCCCTGATTAACTTATTTACTTACTAAAACATAAAAAATCATGGAAGCAATCTCTTTTTCAAAGATAAATCTAGAGTGTTGCTACTTTAACCCCCTGATAGAACGAATTCGAACGTGAAGCTTTAAAAGAATGGGTGGTGTCAGGGATATATTACGCGGTGGTTCTTTAGCAACTTCTCAGATTAGAAATGAGAATACACCTCAGCAATGAAATCTATATGTTTCCAAAGAAATTTGGTGGTTTCACTTAAGGAAGTTGGAAGCCAAATTTTTATCTCAGTATTCCTTTATTTTAGATTTTAACAATAATTGAGTAGGTTATCAAAAATTTCCATTTTTTAAATGGGGATGGGCTTTTTTTCCATTTTTTATACTACTTGCACGTGGATGTGTTCTTATTGTTAAGGGTTCGAATGGTAACGTTTAAAAGATTTACGACCTACTTGTGCAGTATATGCAGTAAATGATTTCACGTTTTGAAATTCGTAGTAAAAGAGAAATTAATTTCCGGCAAGCAATTTGAGAATTTTTGATAATTACTATTTTCTACGTGACTTTCATACGTAATTATAACTCTCAATACATACATTACACAAAATTGCCATTCCAATATATATAATCTCAAAAGTACGAAATGATCTTGATGGGATTTTTGTATAGGGAAAGTCATATCACGTACTGAGAAAAATATGGAAGTTCTTTTGGCACAACCCATTTGTCCAGTATAAGATAATTTCCAATATGTTTTGTTTTCATTATTTGGATAAGATAAACTGGAACTTAAAGAAAGGACATTTTTAGGGCACTCATAAGCAATGACGATACACCCTTTCATATCACATACACATTTGTGGTTATCCCTTGTTTTCTATGGTACTGGTACCCCAGCTATATCTACATCGTTTCAAAGTAATACATGACCGTGGTTACAAATTTAACAGGGGAGTTAAAGCATCTTTTTATTTAACCGCAGATTTTCAGTTTTTTTTTCAATTGGTAAAAAATGTAATCTGTGTGGGATTTTACTCTAAAAGTGAATTTTTTAATTGCAAAATAATTTTTGATTGATTTCCTATATTTCAGACAAATGTAGGAGTCAAACAGGTCATTTGAGTAAACTTTTTGGTAAACCACATACAAATTTTCCACACGACATAATCTTCTTATAATTTTAACAGTTTTTAAAAAATCTCATTCAGCAGGGGGCGACAGAGGAATGTCATTTCTCTCTGTTTGGGTTTTCGTCATTTTGAAAGTAGCCTGAAAATATTCTTCAAACTTTGGTGTGCCACCGTCCCCTTTTATAAAAAAATGACTAAAAAACCACCAGGACTGAGAAGAGAGTTTGAAACCACCCCAAAGGATTAAATTCTGAATTCTAGGCCCCTCATAGAATTAGAACCAAATGACGGATAGTAAATAGTATAAGTAGGAACAAAGAAGCTATAAGAAACACAATTCGTTAGAGGACGAGATTTGGTACTAGTCTGATTTTCAGACCCATACTAAAACTGTTGGACGTCATAGAATTAGAACCAAATGACGGATAATAAATAGTATAAGTAGGAGCAAAGAAGCTATAAGAAACACAAATCGTTTGGTACAGGCTCTAAAAGCAAACGAAAAACGCGAGGAAAAACTTTTGGCGAGAGGTCCGAGAGCTACGCGAGGTACAGCGAATGGCGGTACGCAGCGTAATAGCATGCATTCTCTATACCAGAGTATATCGTTTGTTAGTATACTTTTTAAAGCAAAAAAAACCTAGCAGTAAGTGAGACAATACTTTCGTTGACAGGTGTATACTACTCAGCCAGCAGGCACCTAGCACTAGACTTGGGGTGAGGGCAGGGATGGGATATTGGTTTAGATTGATCCGATTCCTCCATTTAAAACATTATAATGAGAATTATAATGAATTGTTGAAATTGTACACAGAAACATCCCCACAACCCATCTAACCGGACCTGAGTGACAACAAGCCAAACCCTGAAATTTTAAGTGCTTCGACAGATCATATTCAAAACGCAGTATACAGCTTTCTGTGCGCTAAGATAGTTTTAGCTTCACCACGGTAAACCGAATATTCCACAAGTCCATCCATCCCTTTACATTCTAATCTTATAACATATCAGTATTTCACTAGCACCGCGCCTCTGCTCTAAATCTAAGGGTGTGCCGTGAAATATACCTTAAAGGGGAAAACTTCGTCGGGCAAAATTTTCGTCACTTGGCCAAAAAATTCGTCACTTTTACTCGACGAAATTTTTCCCTGGGGTGTTTTTCAGAAGGAAAAAAAATTCTGCAGGTGCTCTGATATCATATATTTCATTTACATCAATTAATTTCAATGTTATATTCCGTTTTGTTATCCAACTTTAACCCTTCTGTCTGTGCTGCTTTCTTGCATTATTTCTTCATCCACAACGAATTGGTCACTTTCAAAATTTAAAAAAAAAAAAAACTTTAGTCTGATTTGCAGACCCATACTAAAACTGTTTCGTTAGAGGATGAGAGCAGCCTAGAAAAACTTTCGCCGGGTAAAACTTTCGTCACTTGGACCAAAAGTTCGTCACTTTTACCCGACGAATTCAGTGGAGTGAGTGGTTGATCTGCGCTTTGTGGATGGCATGGAGAGATTACTTTTAAACCATTTACACACTCGTTATTCGTTCTCCACAAAGCTCCCCGATATATACCCGATTTCCCAATTTCCCCGAGACTTGGACAAGTCTACTTTCACTTTGGTTTTTCCGTGAGCTAGCTGTGAACTGGAAGGTAAATGTTATTTCGTAACCGATAACGTACCTCCCGCCTAACCTCGACTGGGCAAGGGATAATAATTCAAAATTCGATTCATGGGCCTAAAATAAGTTATTTTTGACAGGTGTTTCAAGTAAATTAATAAAAGCTGTTGAATTTATTTGAA
>JAUJPO010076818.1:0-11092 GCA_032270745.1 Tiaropsis multicirrata
ACTGGTTATACGACAGAGAGAGAACAGCAGAAATCAAGTTGTGCTCATTCCAGCCGCGGCTTTCTTATACTATGCTCTTACTATGATGTTCACGCTTTTCATCAAGAAAATATTCCCATAAGATAGTCAAGAGTTTCCTTGTTATACGATCTATTTTTATCAGTATGTGTCATTAATTTGACAGGCTTTTCATGATTTCTCTTTAAAAGTTTCGTATATAAATATTTTGGCAAATATTGTTCCAATTATGTTGAACCTATTTTCCATAATCAGAAATTATGTCCGACTCGTTGTCTGAAAATATATAGAATATATAGAGTCGGGTGTATCTCAGAGATACAGAATTTTTTTGCAAATTCTTACAGCATTAATATACTAGTATATTGTAGGTAATAATATAGAAAAACGTAACCAAATTGGTAAACCCATTTCTATCATAAATTGGACCTTTTTAAGTAATTTTAACTTTGATCGTTCCCTAATTTTCTGTTTTCCTCAATTTTTAATCGTAAAATTTTAAGTGGGGTATACAAAATTACGAAAGTTCCGTTTTTCATAAAGGGTTTGGGGTCGGGTCCGAGTCTGGTTTGTATAATACGCCTTCTGTAGGAGAAATATTGAAGTCATTTAGGAACTCTCTATCTCAAGCAATTACTCAGCAAAACTTTATAAGAACATATAGACAATGAGTTCCAAGGTTATCCTGGTCCTGAGAGTCGTACAAATCCTCCGTGTTCCAGATTCGAAATTCGTCACCTTTCTTCACTCTGACTGGTGCGGAGGGTGTTAAAACAATTTCCTCGGAGTTCCTATTTGCATTAGTTACTTTAAACGCGATAGTTCCGTGATTTATTGGTGGGAATACTGGAATATTTTGGTGATTTGTGATGACGGTAAGAATATCTGTTGCAGTAAAAACATAATGATCGCAACCCCAGTGACTGGGACCTTTGCTATTAGTGTCACCAGAGCATTCGATACCACCAGATACATGCTGAAGCTTGATGTATTTGATTCTGCCTTCATCTGAAACAGTGAACGATGCATATTTATTGTCTTTTGCTCGGTGACATATTGAAATTGCTGTGATAGGTATAAGAGGAGCTGAAAAAGTGAATTCGAAATTTACATTTTAACCAATTTCCATCCAGTGTTCTTAGTGTTAAGAACTAAAAGCTGAAAAAACAATGACATCAAAACACTTCTAAGCCTTTTGATGTGGGTTTACATATGTTATGATGTTTTTCTAGAACCCTGAATCTGGATACGTTGGTTCACCTTCAGAACGCTATTTGGACGTTGAAACAATGTTGAAACAGTGCTGGAATAAGGTTGTGGGAATCTGAGGGAAATGTTGGTTTAACCCTTGAGCTGTCAGTAAATTAAATAAGATAAAATATCTGAATTCAGCTTTGAAAATTATTTCAAAAACAACTTACATTCATAACATTCAACTATTGGTAAACTTCCATCAGTCACAGATTCATCTGACAAGCAACTACTGGATGTACAATGACAATTTTCATCCTCGATAACTGCATTCATACATTTTCCTTTTCCGCAACGTAATAAACATTCAGTTGGTGACTTTGTTTGAAATTTTTTTCGTTCTTCTGTATAATTGTGTTGTTTAACAATAACTGATTTATGATAGAGATGAGCTTGGATAACACTCAGGAATAGAAAAATTAATATTAAAGTCACCCATTTAAAGTTCCTCGACATTCTTGCAAAAGGTTAAAAATTATGATTTTACTCTAGCTTCTACTTTGTAACGTTCTTTCATCTAATAGAGAAAATATTATTTCATCTAATAGAGAAAACTTTATTATAATTTATTCAATTTCTTCACTCCGTGACTTTCTTCAAGTTGCATGATATGCTATTTTTTTCATTTCTTTTGAAACATTATGTACGGCGTTTATAACCAAAATTATTTGAATAGAATATTAGAGTTCTTTTGTTAATTTAATTTTTCATAAATTACATTCCAATGTTGCATGAAGGGTCTATCGACCCCTACAAAACAATCTTATTACAGTTTATAAAGTTATTTTTTCCCTTTTTCGATGTTCATCTTTGAACTCGGGGGGGGGGGGGGTACTTTGGAGGTACATCGGTGATGTTATCTGTCAAATTCTCTGTATTGGAATGCTCCGCCTGTCCGGGGTTCAAATCCATTCTATTATCTTTAGCTACAAGTAGGGTCTATCATATTTCATTTGGACACTTAGCAGAGAATGTTGCAATTTCTATACCTTTATCTCCACAATGTAACTTAGTACTAAAACTACTCGAGTCGTCAGAAGTTATGACAAAAGATAGTTACTGAGACGAGGAACGAGAAGCAACCAACCAGAAGTAACTAGTGGTGAGGTGTGACCCACCGTTGACACACCGAAAAGAGCAGTAGGAAAGGGCCGAGAAAGTAGCAGTAAAATAGAAGTTTCTTTTGTCTGAGAAAACTTACGAAAAGAAAAATATTATTTAGATCATTGATTTTTATTTATTATATACTACAGATATTACAAAATAATTAGGATTCATTAAAAATATATGGCTATTGGTTGTGATGTTGTTTGTGCTTGATTGTCGTCAGTGGTTTCGCACCTAAAACACAAATTTAAAACTATTGTCACGTTTCTCCTGAAATGAATAAACTTAAAGAACACTTTACAAAGGACAGGAAAGATGGGTTTTGAATTAGACAGGGTAAACGAACAGAGAGCAAAATAGTTCCAGTACCCTTCAGCCAGGGTCAAAACTTTTGATCTTATACCTTTATTGTATTCTAGAAATCAAAAGTTGAATTTTTTATTTTAAATTTAGCCATATGTAGAATATTATGGAAGTTGAAGAAAAAGCTTCTTGATGGTGACATTCAATTCAATCAATATCGAAAGTACTCACTGATTGGTCGGTTTACTCAGCAGCGTTGTACAAAAAGGTATTTTCATTTTCTTCGTTTTCAATTGGTTCTTGTTCATAGTATTGATAATGTGCAAATTCTTTTTCGGGGTCTTCTACTTGAAAGTTATCCTCTGGTAGCATGGCTTCTGGATATTGTTCAGCATCTAATTCTCGTTTTGGTCGTTGGATGCCACTTCGAACATCAGTGGAGGCCATAGCATGCCCTGGATATCCCATGGTAGTGAATCCTGGGTGGGTGACAGGATGACCGTATGGGGTTGAGTGTCCACCGAATCCTGGTGCATCGACTGGACCTGCTCCGACTGGGCCGGCAGGGCCAACACCGGTACCACCGAAACCAAAATGACGTTTGTTAATGACAGACTTTTTAAAATGTTCAGGGAGAGTTGCTGGACCAAGGTGACCAGTGAATGTTGATTCAAGTCCTCCCATTCCACCTGCTTGAAAGCCAAGTCGATAATTATCTCCGCTTGCGTATCCATAACCAACGTGTACTGTTTGTTTCTTGGTGATGTGATCGCGTTGTTCTTTCTTGGTGGACGTCTCCTTCTTGCTGTCTCCTTTTAATTTCTCTCCTTTGTCTCCTTTGGATCCTTCAACTTTGGATTTAATCCAAGGGAATCCCCATCCCCATTGGCCAAGACCAGTACCAGGGTAACCATGGAAATAAGGCCATCCATAACCACCATTGTAGCCGATGGGTACGCAGAACCGTTTGGTATGTTTTTTACCTTTATTGCTGACCATATCTCTGCAATGGAAAGCCATTGGTGGAGCTTGTTGTTGGACATTTGAGCGGCCCCATCCACCACCACATCCCCCTCCGCAACCGCCTCCACCGCCTCCGCCGCCACCTCCATAGCCTCCACCAAATCCTCCATCTCCATAACCACCACCGCCACCGCCGCCACCTCCATGGTGACCTATTCCTTCATGGCCACCGTATCCGTGTTCGTGTTCGTGTTCATGCTCGTGGTGACCTTCATGATGACCATGTCCTTGGTGTCCATGGTGACCACCTCCTTCTTCCTCTCCCCATTCGTGAACGAACCCATGGTGATGTCCATGATGATGATGTCCATGTTCATGTTCGTGATGTCCGTGATGGTGGCCGTGTCCTTCATGGCCCTCTTCGTGACCTTCATCGTGACCACAACCTCCTCCATACGGCGATCTTTTGCAAAGATCTGATCGTTTGCTTCCAGTGTCTTCGCCATCCTGCTGTTCCTCAGTAGAGTTTTCCTCCGTGCTTTCTCCGTTGTTTTCAGGATTTTCCTCTGGATTACCTTCATCACTCTCTTCATCATCCATGGAAGGAACTTCAGTTTTCTTGGTCAGTTCAGTTTTCGATGAAGTTTCTTCTTCAGGAGTTTCTGCAGGTTTTTTGGTTTCTTCCTTCTCCTCTTTTTCTTCTTCGCTTTCTTTCTCTTGATTATCTGCTCCTTCTGATTCTTGGTTGTCTCCTTCATCAGGAACATCGTCAGCTTTCGCGATGTCATCTTTACCAACTGCTACGCCATTCTAGATGGAGTGAGCAAGTGAGCAAAAATATTAAACGATCAATCAGTATTTTTATGAGCATTTAAATCGCAATAACGAGAAGAAAATATTGAATGGCGGAATTCTTAATTGTAAAGAGTTGGTTATTTTAGAAGCGGGTACAGAAAGAACTCAAAGGTTTTGACGGAGAGTTTTTCATTTCCATACTGTAACGAATATGAACAATTAAATTTTCGAAGTATCTTCTGTATGGATCCTACAATCGTTTGAATACTGGTAGAAGCTCCATGACAGTAGTTTATAATAAGACGAATACTCCTTACCTCTCCTTCAGAAGCATCGCCATCTTCTTTAACTTCTTCTTCAATTAAATTCCGTTTGCTTCCACTTCCACTTCCTGATTCAGCTAAAAAATGCAAGAAATTAAAACAGGTTATGATTAGGTGGTGACTCTTTTTAAATTATGTTAGACGTGTGTCGTTTTCACCGATTTGTGCATATAAATTTATGGTCATGGCTGTGAGGCTTTCCAAGTTGTTTTCCACGATGTTTTTTACAGAAAGTCCAAACTCCAAATGATGGTCCAGGCTAGTAAGCCCTAGTAACATGAGAGAGTTGATACTGATGGAAAATTATTTCTTTTTATCCTCTTTCTTAAAGTCTTGGTTTGTATGCCTTTAGATGAGGTAGGTGTTCTAGAGGTAGAGCCATAACAAAAAGATTGTGGCTCGGTTAGACTATCTTTTAAGGACGCAAGTATATGGTTTATGGAATAGCATGTTCGCTTTTCTAGTTTATATTTCATCATTTTATGCTACCCAGCAGGCAACGTTATTCCAGCATTATCTCGACGTCCAAATGACGTTGATAAAGCGTTGTTTGAACGTTAAAGCAATGTCTCATGTCTGTTGGATAGTTCCATTGCTTGTATTCTTCATTCCCATTCCCTCCAAAACAGTTAGTTTAGGCTTAGGGTATGGTTCAAAAATCTTTGAGTGCGCAATTAACGGGTAATAAAATAGTCGGGCGTTGCAAATCAAACGTATATCTTACCTTCAGTTTCTTCTTCATTTTCAACCTCATCAGTTCCTTCTTCTTCATTACTCTTCACTTCTAAAAGCTCATCATTCTCATCACTACGGGCAATTGGTATACTGCACACATGCTCTAGTGCAAGCCCCAACAATAAGAAATACAACAATATCCTCATTGTTTTTAGACGACCCTAATTTATATTCCCAAAGAAAAAATTATTTTCCGAATTTTTTTTTTCTTTGATGAACTTGCGAATTCAATTTTTTTGTTTGATTATTAATGCTCAAGAGAGCTTTTGTTTCACCTGTAGTTTCATAGCACGCTCAATTAACTCTCATCTTCTGTACAGTTGCTATGGTAACTATAGAACATCTTACAGTGATTACAGACAAAACGAAAGCACTTAGTGTTCGAACGGGCCGATGCGAACAAAAGTGATTGTTTAGACAAATAAAGGCGCTCGTGTGTAATTGTTCGGATTGCAAACCGTGAAATGGCAGCCAAACTAATGTTTCGAATCGTTTACCATGTTATAGCTTTGGTAGTGCAATCATGAAGACAACCGTTATTACTGTAAATAAAACAAGACTAGCTCGTAGGCCATCTATAAATAATACTAAAGAATGGAAATTTTGACAAATTGTTTCTCTATATTTCATTCTCTGTTCCGCCAACAATGTAAAAATAATAGATAACCCACTTGCCTTGTAAAAATATTAATGACATTTTGCATTATAAAGAGTGCAATTAAATAAAAAATTGCTTCATCTGCAGCTTTCTATTGGACAAAATCGATCACGTGGTGTAAATCTTTCCAAAATTTGGGTTAGAGAAAGTGTATTTTCCTATAGGCAGCCTCACAGAAGGAATTTTTGAATATTATTGTTCTATAAACATTCATCGGTTTATTTTGTATGAGGCAACCTTCATGCACTTTTCATGCGTGCGATATCACAGTTCAAAGCACACATATATTTTTCAGAGAACAGCTTTTTATGAGCGTTTTTAAATTCAGATCAAGCTTAAGTGGTATCAGGCCGATCCGTATTCAATTTGCCTAAAGATTGGTTACCTTTATTATTTATTTTTTTAAAGTCCAAAATCTGCAATAAATAGCAAATCAAATTTTCTATCAATTCAGTGGATGTCAAAAAGTGTGTCAAAACATTGAGCTAAAAGCATAACACGCACTGCACACACAGCTCTTTAGAGTATAGAGTGTTGATTTCAATAGGAAAGCAATGGTTGCTCTCTTGGGAGCTAGTACCTTTTAAAGGTAGTTAGTTATCTATTATTTTTACATCGTTGGTTACACGTATGCATGTTACATTACATAATACAGTATCTATTTGCACAAATATCTTTTGACAAATAGTTCCATTCTAAACAAATGAAATTTGACCATGAAGTTGAGTTGGTCCTCGACCATAACCGCTCATCTTTTGAATAACCCACGGCTTCTTGGTCTGGCCTTTATACCCAACAATGATGTAGGATGAACGATACGTCTGTTGAAAAGGACGTGTACCTCCTATCCGTTCCAAAGCCTTTTGACAATCTGAATTATACGACAATGTAGCGTCGTCTTGATATGCGCCAAAAACGATGGTGCTAATAATAAAAAACGGTAGAAAAGACGATTGCATACAATATTGATATATGTATTCGGATACGTGTGAACTAAAGGGATTGATAAATTCCAGTTTTTTCATCCAAGTTACAAAGCATTTAACCGAAAAAGTTTAAAGGTTGTCGAAAATCCATGTTTCTCACTCACCCATCTGAGAGATTGTTGATCCATGCAAGGGAGTTGGTGCATTCTCTGGAATAACCATGCCAATCAAATGAAACACTGTCAACGATTTTGCCTTTAAACAAAATAACTATAATTAGCCCTACTCAATATTCAAAAGTTTTTAGAATCTTAATTAACTTAACAAGGATTATTTTTAAAAAACAAATTGATGTAATTTTCTTGAAGAGTTTTGATCCAGTGCAGTGTATAAATATCTCGGCAAGTATTGATCGCTCGTGGAAATTGTTTTTCAAAAAATACAGATGGTCACAAAAAGAGGATTTTTCGTAGAGGCAGGTTATTTATGTGGATGGAGCCTTTTCTTACCACTTTTTCCATCAACAGCAACAAAGTTGATTCCTCTGTTACGTCTACTATAATCCTTTCCATCAATTTTGATCGTGGATATGCCACACCCACTTGTTTTGGCGTGATCAGCACATCCTTCTGAACGTATGTCATACTTCATCCCATCTGTAAATGTTTAATAGAGAATTAAACTTAAAAAAGAAACACTACATCCAGAGACGGATACAGAAGGTACTCAAAGATTTTCCGCCAATCTATCTTTGTCGGAAGTGTAGAGGTTCCTGATTGAAGACTTAGTAAATGAAATCCTCAATCTAGTCGGAGTATTTCTGATATAGTTGAGTATTGCTGTTCTCATATTGATTTGCACTTGGTCAATCCATTGTCTTGTAACAAAGAAAATGAAACAATGGAACCATTCCACTTTGTATTTGTCTAAATGGATAACTTACCAAAATTGCAGTCTTTAACATTAGTCAAACCTTGTCGTTTTCCATTTGAAGTGGGACATTTGATGCAACTTTGACGTTCTGATTTATTTTGATATGTTCCTGATGGACATGGTGTGCATGGTGCAAGACCATTCTTTGAAAAGGTACCATGCTGGCAACGAGCTGAAGAATGAAGAAGGTGAATCTTATACTACCAACAAACCTGGTGAATTCCTTCCTATTGGAATGGTAAGACCATTATCACTGATGAAAAGTTTACATTAAATTTCTTTCCCACTACAAGATTCAAAGGAAGATAACTACATAAATTGCTGGTGCACTCGATGTGACTCGCCGCTTGATTGCTTGCCTTTATTTACATCTTCGCTGACAGTGTTGGATAAAGAAGGTTTCCAAAGGTTTTTGCTCATATTTCTTACATATGGAAGTCAACACTGTCAAAATCTCCGAGGACCCTTCCTCCGCCTCTGCCCTGACGAGTTTATCTTCTACCAGGGCAGATCTTTCTATTTTAATTGCTAAGGAGATTATTGGTAAAAAAGACAATTACCTTTGCACTTTTGAAAGTCTGACGACAAAATTCCTTTAGTAGTTTCACCTTGAGGACAATTTTCACATGATGTTGTACCTTCTCTGTTTTGAAAGAATCCTGATTGACAAACTGTGCATTTGTGGGTTTCACTGTTGTGGTAGGTGCCACTTGGACACAACACTAAAACAACGATGAAATATAATGCTAGTGGCCATTCTTAAATTTGTTTCATTCAAAACTGTGTACTTTAAGAAAACTACAAGTTGATCAAAGCTTTTAATCGTTTTATAATTTTAATGGAAAAAATTTAAATTTCGAATTAACGAGTGATAACTAACTGGTTTTTAGTTTAAAACCTGTTATTGCTTGGTCTTAAGAAGTGAAGTATCCCAAAAAAGAATCAAAACAAGAGCAAATATTAAAAACTTTGCAGCCATTAAACTTACAGCACTTAATCGTTCCATTGATTGTTTTGAGCTCAGAGCCTTGTTGACAAGAAATAGAAGGTTTCTGTGAGTTGACTTTCACACTGTTGTCTTTCAATGCTTTCGAAGCTGCATTTGTGACCTGAAAGATGGAATAACAATAACGCCCAGTCTATGTCTATGTCTAAATGACGGTCTCCACTCATCCCAGCGTTACTAGACCACCATAAAAAAGTAGAATAGTTGTCAACTTTTCTTTTTTACTAGCACAGCGCTTTTTTTCTGATGACGTAATCTTTAATAAGGGGGAAAGTGGAGACCGGTCTTAGAACTAAAATCAATCATGTACAAGAAAACCATCACATCAATCTCGTGTGTTCAGGTCTGTTGGGAGTTAGCTTCACTTGATGGAAAAGGATTACAGTCAGAAGTGGATCCTAATCAAACGGGTTTTGAGCTGCAGTGCATTATTCTACCTCAGATGTTTATCAATAGGATGAAAAATACCTTTTGAACGATTGATGTCTTTTGAAGCTCCAAAGCCTGTGTTAAAGAGTTCAGTTGCTTAAAATTGTCTTTTTCCAGATCTCCTTTGTTGAATGTCTTGCGAACGGAAAGAGAGAATTTGATGACCATTTGACTGCTACTGCTGTTTGTGTTTCTCTTTGTTTTCTGTGAACAATACACCACTGCATTTTCAACCTCGCATTGTTGGTTTGTAGTACAAAATGTATACCCCCAGATGAAATCCTTCTTTAACGTTGCCACGAAATCACTTTTTAATTTCTCCATAGATGCTTGGTCTGAACATTTGCCACTGAAGATCTGCATGTCAAGTGCCACCCCGTTCGGTGATTTCCCAACTAAAAGAAAGGTATATTTCATTTTATATTACTCTCACATAGAGAATGAGTGGTTGAAATCTTGTAGTAAATAATTATTTACCCACCAGTTCCCTTGATAGGTCTATAGCAGTCAAATTAGAGTCAAAATTTTCACCTTGAGGAAAAGAAGATATGCGCGAACTATCTTTCTGAACTATGGAAACGTCAATTTTAAAAGTTTTAAACAAATAATTTAGGTTGAATAGATCTTGAAGAGTAGATGACGAAAGAAAAATATGTTCGCTAGGTTTTAATTGTATATGTAATCTGACTAGTTTTGATGAAAAACAATTTACCTGAACAATCTGGCCACATAGGATCTCCTTTTTTGATGAACTCAATTGGTGATTGATTGAGGTGATCAAAATTATAGACACTATTACCTCCCCATATACCGTTCATGGAACACACATACAAATTGTACACTTTCGGTATGTTGGCACCTTCCAAGAACCAAGAACCTTTTTGACAAGCTGCAGTGCAGATGAACGCCTCAATTTTGCCATTGTTTTTAATGTTGCACGTTGCTGAACCATGTTTGGGTGGTGCGTCTACTGGGCATTTCAGCACTAAAGTAAAAGAGAATTCGTAATCTAGATTTATTATTTTCTCGCATCAGAGTGTCAGTTCCCTATACATTGTGTATGGATGAAAGATGAAGCTGCCATCAACATGTTTGACTTATCAACACCCCTGTGTCTGTGACCCATTGAGATCCACCCCCCTTGGTCACCCCAGTGGGAGAATCACTCAAAAAAGACCTGTTTTTTTTTTGGCCCAGCGCTAAGCGAGTGGGCCTTTAAAGAGCACCGTGCCCGTATTTGTGTGAAACCCATCTTACTCGCAGTCCGTAATTTTATACCGTAATTTGCATTTACAGATTAAGTGTTATTTCCGTCACGTTTATCTCCTTTAGCATGTGCGTACTTTGCGGCTTTTGGCTAGGTCAGAAATAATAGGCTAAATGTTACCTCCGTTATATTTAGCTCCTTTAGTATGCCGGTATTTTCCGACTTTCAGTTAGGTCAGGAATGAATATTAATTTTTCTCTGGAGCTTTTACTCTGAAGGTTTATGATGACTCTTATTTATTGGCCCAGTGCCTTTTGGGTGACATCTTTTTGAAAATGGCTTTAAACTTGACAGTCAATACTAGCAAGGATATATAATAGAACTCTGGATAAACAACTTGCTGAGTTTCCGTAGATTTTTCATGTTCTAGCTATGTCC
>JAUJPO010076829.1:0-11092 GCA_032270745.1 Tiaropsis multicirrata
AGTGCATATTAGGGTTGAGGATGTCCGTCCAAATCGTCAAATCGTTTCTGACCCCCTGGATATCCATGTATTTTGTGTTGGACCCCCTGGATATCCATGTATTTTGTGCTGGACCCCCTGGATATCCATGTATTTTGTGCTGGACCCCCTGGTTACCCTCTCTTTTATATTTTCCCAACCCCCTGGATATCCAAAGAATATTGAACCCCCTGGATGTCCGATATCCTCAACAGGGGGGGAACGGACTATTTCTGGAAAAGCCCAAACGAAAAAGAGCAGACATAAGGTTTATTGTAAAAAGAAATAACCTTACTACAAACTAAAAGATAAACTCACTTTTCTGCAGATTGAGCCATGACGTTTTCCAGGAAACTTCAAATCTTGTGTAATGAAGTCGGTCCCGCCAAACGAAAACTTCAAAAAGGAGATTCCTTGAACTTGCGCATGCGCACTAGAGCCAAAATTACTCTCTCCCGTTGACGTTGCCTCTGCCGTCTCAAAATCGTAAACTCTCTATTGTTTGTGTTAAAACGTCGTACGTACTTTGGGGTTTGAGGTTGTGCGAGGTTAATGCTCTTTGTTTGCAGTCTTATTTTAGATTATAAGAGCATAAAATGATAACGGCTCATTGATATAAATGTTGTAATATAAGGCAATTTAAAATGAAGTGAATTTTCTTTCTCAATATTTGTGTGAATAAGGCAATATTATATTCATTAACATTTCATGAAAAAGACACCTCGGCGCTCTAGCCTTTTGACGTACATAGCTTGAAATTTACTTATCTAAAATCGCAATAAAGTTTCACATGTTGTTTTCCTAATACATTTGAAACATACGTGCACATTTTTATTGTGGCTAGATTAGTAGGTTTAAAGTAATGTAAAAAAAGCCAAGGGGTGCCTTCACCCTGGTAAGTGACCTACCGGACGTGCGGCCCTTAAAGGTAGGTTTTTCGAGGTTCGTAATTATTCGTAAGTTATTAAGTTCGAGTTAGACTGGGATTAATGTGAGGTGTAAGTTAGTATATATGACCGCTTATCTCTCCCAGGTTCGACCCCTGGCCATTGATAACTAGCGAACGAATAGTTTTCGATTAGATGCAAACATCAACTTTTCAAATTTTGTTAAAAAATAAGGCCGCACAAATTATAATCATTTTGCATCTCGAGTACGATTTTCAGTTTTTGTTTGCTGCATTTCTATGTCCTAACTTTAAAGCTTGATATTTTTTATACAATACATTTTTAGATAACCCACCCACCGCTCTCTTATGAAATAATACGTTAAGAAAAAACTAAAACTAACGTCAATTTTATAATAAGCATCTTTTATCTTTTGTTTTTGTCAAACTTTTTTCTGATAGATTTCGATTAATGTATCATCTTTCTTGCTTTATCTTTTATTCTCACTCATCTTTCAAGCTCTTTAACATCTATATATTTTTTACTTATTTCTGTAAAAAGCTCAGACTTCAAATCATGTACATCTCTCTTTTTGAAATATGATGTTTCTAGCTTTTGCTATTATGTTATGTTGGGTGGTCGAGTATTTTATACTGTTTTAAATTTCGTATATGTAATAATGCTTGACAAAGGTATTTTATGAAACTATGGGTTCTAGGCGTTTTAGCCTTCTGATGAAGTTCAATCCTTAATGCATTGGAAAAAAGTTGCTGGGCCAAAGCCCCACTGGGTCTATCAAGGCCATCCTAACAAGAAATATGAAATATTGAACAAAGCAAGAAGAATTATTTTCTATAGGGTTCTCTGAAACCTTGTATTTGCTCTGATTTTTATTTGCGATAAGTAAACAAAACAATTTCGTATAAAACTACTTTCAATCAATATGATTTTTATTTCAGATTCGAATATTTTAGTTAGAAATAAAAAAACGAAAAAATGGCTTCGAAGAATTGGAAATATTTCAACAAATTAGACTTTGTAGCTGAGGAAGGCCGACAAGACATTTATCAATGGTACGAGGCTAGACAGCGCAAGTACAAAGGATTTCGTAAATCGTTGCGCGTTTTTCGGATTTTCGCCTTCAACGGTCACTTGATACGATCATTTTTCGAGAACTTTAATTTCATGGTTTTTCTGCAAATTGTAATGGCAGTGTTAGTAACTTACGGATGTAAATCGCTAAACATCATATACGATGTCCATGTTAGTTTGTATATTTCGCCCATTGTGTTCCCACTTGCTTTTTCCATAAACACTGACTTTCAAAGGAAAGAGAAAGTTTTGGAGGATTTAGCGCTCTTCAAATCAAGCGCCATGATGTGGATATTTTGTATGCGTGATTGGCGAGGCGACTGTTCTTTCGATGACCACTACATGAAAGCATTACGTAATAAAATCAAAGGGTTGATGTTCCATCTACGAGAATATTTATTTACTGAGAAACTGGATCGCCGTAAATTCATCGTCAGAGTCATTTACGAGGATTTGAGTGATGCGAACCAAATAAATGATAAAGTGCGTTGTAGTGACATGCCCACTAGCGCACCTTTAGTTTCGAGAACTATACATTTTGTTAGCATGATGTGTCTAGCCTTCGAACGTCTCCGTGTCATACGCGAGTACCGCTCGCCGCGCTCAATCCGCTCATTCACTAAAGTTTTGATTTTTGCGCTACCCATCCTATTGAGCCCGTATTACGTTTATTTGGGACAAAAACTAAACAATAATTGGGCGCCGTATTATACTTGCACAATGGTCGCGTTTGTGTTTGGGGCGTTGCAAGGCGTTCAGGATAAACTTGATGATCCCTTTGACGGGATGTCGGAGGATGACATCAAATTGGATAGGCTGGACGAATGGACTTTTACTTCTTTAGAAGCCACCGTCCACCGAACGTACAAAATCGGACGCTTCCAAGTTTCCTCAAATCCTTCAGCTACTAACTGCCCTTCGAATATTGACCACACTGACTTCAGTCACGGACGAATGAACGGGAACGGGCATCATCCACTTATGTCGTTCCCGAGAGATCATTATTTCAGACATAATTTTGCCAGTGGTGCCGTGGGCGGGACACCTGCTGGTACGCCCCGTGCCCCTTTTGAAGACGAGGGTGATGATTTCGAATTTCACCCTTATGCGGGCGTTTTACACAACATTAAAGGGAATACAACCATTCTACGTGGAGGCCAAATCAAAAAGAATTATAAGAGTTATGATGATTTGAGTTCTTACGCAAGCACCATGACACGTGACATGAGTGCTAGTAAGCTGTCACAATCCAGCCGAGTCAGCTTTGCCAATCAAGGTTTAGATGACAACACAGGGAAGCCTGTTCTACAAAACGGTGTGTTGCCGGGTGATCAAGTATCTAGTGAATCGTCAACCAATAATTTGCAATCACTTTTCCGTCTTTCCAAACCGGAAATGCCTGCAAATCATCCGGGCACCTCCTCCCAAGGCATCAGACAAAACACATCAACCCCACACCTTGATTTTCACGAACCGGAAACACCCATCTCAGGTGTCATGTCATATCTTTTAAACATGAGATTGCAACAGGAAAATGGCGGGAAATCAAGGAGCAGGTCAAATTCTTTGAAATCCAGCTCATCTAACCATTCAATCAAAAGTAGCCAATCTTCACCGACTCCTGTTGTCGAATCTAGAGAGTCACCCAAACCTTTATTCTTTATCGGGGACCCACCAATTACGTCCGTTGCGACCAAAGTAAGCCGGAGACCTTCGCTATCTCGTAGTTTATCCATGCCTGAGACTCCAGATTTTCAGTTGAACGAAAAACCTTCTTCTGGTGTTTTGAAAAGCGGTCAAAACGGGCGGTTTCAAGTGAACGGGCGATCCGAAACTCCGCCACCTATGATGATTCGACCCTCATCAATAGCTGCAATGAATCGATTCGATGTTAACCGGTTATCGGATCGGACTAAATCTCGGTTTCAAGTTTTGAAACGGGCGACGTCGCCGTCTGCAGAACCTTTACTATCGAGGAATCCCCGAACCAGCGATGATAGTGTGCCAAGCGACGATGATAATGTCTTTCCTACCATAAAGGTGATTCCCCCAAAAGATGTCACCCGTAGTAAAAATGAAGATGACAAACGTAGTGATTCCCCTGTGCAAATGAGTGAAGATTTAGCTAAGCTATTCCGCCATAATAATTTTTATGATACTACATTTTGATACTACATTTTGATACTACATTTTGAGTTTAGATTTTGTGTATTATATTTTCATGCTTCTGGAGAGATTTTCATGCAACTTATTCTACCTTTTTTGTATAATTTTTCGAAAAAAGTTGTTTTTGTTCAAGTTTTTGTCACTAACCTTTGTAGTATTTCGTTCTGAATTCAAAATAATTCATGATGATTATTAAAAAATTAGTTTAACAAAATGATAGGGAATAAGATTTTTTAATCGCCCGGAAAAGAAAAGTACCTAAAGATTTTCGAACTGTTTGACCCACCACTTTGGTCCATACCAGTCTCAAACTTTTGAATTTTGTATTTATTATCGAGGTCTGTTGAAAAAAGATTGTCAGTAAAAATTGCTCCTAGGTAGAAACCATTACAGGATCACTTCTTGACAGTTTGTTTCTTTCGTTTCATCCTGGTTTCTCCATATTAAAATTGCTTTAAAAAGATTTTAAGATTCTGTTGGAAGAAGAATGACAGTAAAAATTTCTCCTAGGTAGAAACCAGTATAACAGTATCACTTATCGACAGATTGTTTCTTTGTTCATGTCATCCTGGTTTCTACATATCAATTTGTTTTTAGTGGATATTTATTTTTGCAACTAACTTTATAGTGTTATATGATTTTGAAATTATATTATTTCTAGGTGTAATTGATATTTCATTGCTTCTATCTTGATTGTATTTCTATTTAATAAGTTATGTTCGTTAAATTAATTTTTTTTGAACTATTATTTTGTTAGTATTTTTCTCGATGAAGCAGAAAAATCTTTCTTAAAAATCTAATTTTGCTGCCTGTAAAGTGTTTATCGTAAATTATAATTTTTTGTTTTAAAATCAATGACTCGTAAAAATCACCAACTCTCACTCATGTTTCTCTTTGCTTTGACACTGCTTTCAATAACAAGGCTATACCAATTTTAACCTCGTCTGCATTTATTTGCGAAGAAATTTAATGTCATTAAGTCGTTTCATGTTTTATCAAAACCATATTCCTTAGTCGCACTATAATATTTTCATATAACAGTCTGTTGAATTAAGTATATTTACCATTTTTAACTTATATATTCTGTATCAATTCCTTTCATTAACATAGGAGTCTCATACCTCACTTCAACGCGCCATTGACGCCCCTAGTTAACTTCGTACTCAGGATGAAAAAAGCTTAAAGCTAAATCGAAGCTCATCTTTAAATAAAGAGCGAAAATGGAAACTAATTCAAGGAATCTAATTTTGTTTTTCTTACTAGCGTGGCTGAAGAGGACCTTTTAGTTTGCATTGTAACATGATGTCGTACAACCTTATACTACGGGACCACACGGCAGCATCATTTTGTAAAGATGCCTTCACCCGCCGCGTTTTGTCTCGCATCTTATGATGCTCTCTATTCGTAATGAATTGGGCTTTTCCAGAAAAAAATCCATACCCCCCTTTTAAGAATACATAGGATATCCAGGGGGTTTGAAACTTTCAATATCCTAAGATATCTAGGGAGTAAGAATTTCAAGACCAAGGATATCAACTAGGAAGGGTTCAAAACTTTCAGTACGGATATCCAGGGGCCTGGTGTTAAGTAAAATCGACATCGTCAACGGCGGGGTACTTTCTGGAAAAGTCCATTTAGGTTCTTAAAAAAATATTTTCTGAACCGTTATGAAAATACCGTTGAGATATTTTTTGTTTGTTTTATCTATAATAGATCTCGAGTTATCAAAAACATTGAATGATGACGTCAGCATACACCATACACAGAATCACAAGAAAATCACAAGACTTGGAAAATGTGATGAGAAAACCATAAACATAGTCTATGCTAGCTGTGGATAACATGATATTTTTCTTTTTAACATTATTTCACAATGTTTGCACGGAGGCAGTCCCGGCACGCCATAGATTAACAAAACTAACGGGGATAATGTAAATTGGTTAATTTGAAAGATATGAAAAAATATGACTTAAATCTTAGAGATACACTCCGAAACGCTAGGACAGTATATATAACATGATACTATGTTTGATATGCCTTTTGATGCTATGAAAATAATTTCTTAGCCTTGTTTTCTGGTTGGTTCAGCTCTTACATTATTCGTCATATTACTTTGTATATTTTTGTTCTTGCATATTAGGAGGTTTAATTTCATATTATCTTTTTTTTTTTAGGTATTTAAACTTCGAAAAGAGAAGGAGGCTGATTGATCTGCAAGATGAAGGTAAAAAATACATGAACATAAACCAAAAAGCTAATGAACATACTAAAAACTCTTAAGTCTTTGAGGAAGATTAATATCTTTAAAAATACATTGTTGGAAGAAAGCTAGAATAAGTTTTTTTGAGAATTGAGAACATTTTTCAGAAATTCTAAGAACAGCGGAAGGCTTTTTTTCAAATTACATAATCGGCTACAAAAGAACCTTACTAAAACTATAAGCGGCAAGAAAATGAACTGAAGCTGTAACTTTAGCGCAATAATCCAAATTCAATCCTACTTTCACACAACTTTTTACCAACAGGTCATCTCGACAATCTTCCTTTTCTCATTGATCGAAATCATATATACATGTGGAACTAGCACGCACATCAGTATAGCACACGAGGCTGCTACTTTTTATCAAGGTCCACTAGATGCGAAAGTTGATTATGCCTCGCTCATCCGTAAACACCAAGATGCTTTTGTGGCGGGAAATCCCTACCCGGATGCAATGTATCCTTCCGTATGTTTTGGCGGCAAATATCACCAAGTGGCGGAAGATACACATTGGGCGCCCTTCTTGGATGCCACAGTTAATTACATTCGTAATAAATATCCGCAGCCTTGGGATGAGGTATATTTATTATTACGGTTTAAATTGGAATCATTGCTAACTAATAAGTCTAACAATAATTCTGGGAGCAGAATCCAAAAAAAAGCGGACTATGAACTCTTCTCGTTACATTGTATATAGAGACTAACTTTCTGCCCCGTGAAAACAATTTCGAAATATTTGTAATTATCAATACGTAAAAAATTAAGAGAGATAAATGGCATGTACTCACCAAGTTAATTTGTACGTGTATCGATATCATTTATGTGTCTCATGCGCGTCGGTGGGCTGAAAAAGCACCAATTTTTAATTGAAACTTTCGCGTTAATCATAGAATAAAACAAAACAGTCTTTGACAAAACATTCGTATCCAGCTTGCAGTGCTGACTCAGCTCCCCACAATGCGCGCTACGGTGAATATTGCTGGTTCAGCTTTCCCTGCTGCAAGAACCTTTAATCTTTAGACACCGAAGTTATTTTTACGATCCTCAGTTTATTGGTAATAGCTCGAAACCACTAGCTTTTCAGCCAAAATCCCTGATTGTTTTCGAAAACCAAGGCTGAGGGCAAAATAATTGAAAAAGTACAGCTGTGGCTAAAGCTAAAGGTTAAGGCTATAAGGCATAAACTGAACCGAAATATTTCAGTTGAATAATGACTTTTCCTTTCAATAATAACTGAATAAATCTGATTGCTCAATCTCATTCTTTTAGGCCACAGAAAAGTTGGTGGCATTCACATTCGGGTACGTCTCTCATCAAGTAGCAGACGTTTCATGGCATAGTCTGGCTGGTTTCAAACAAGGTTTCATACAAGCTATGGCCAATGTCAATTTTCATGGTGTCTTTGACAAAGCGCATACTGATGCTGACGTAGGCGGAGACATGTTGACACAATTGGATCATTCTGCTGATATAGGTGGATCCAATATCGGATGGTGAGAATCTTATTTTTTGATTATTTGTTATGTTTAATTAGGGGCATTTAGGGCGGAGACTATACTCTGCATCCAATATACCTCTGTATAAATGAAAACAAGCTGGTTTTTACTTTGACGTCCACCTCTGTACGATAGATAGACGGATAGGCTCTCCCCATGGGAAAATGGATCCTACTCTTTTCGAAGTAGGAATTACTCTTTTTCAAGTAGGAGTTATAGCGCTCTCCAGACATCGCCGGCTCTGTGAACGTGACACTCAGACACCATGATACATAGTAGTAACACTCGAACTACGCGGGATAGTATGTTGCTCTCGCAGGCATAGAACCTCATGAGTGCCACCAAAACACCACGATGTCAGGAATATCTACCCACACTCTTGTATCAGAGCAGAGTTATTCTTCTCACATGGTATGGGTTGGCCCGGGTGATTGTACGTTCAGTTGCTAAGTGAACCGTAGTACCACAATGGGAATCGAACTCGGGCCTCCTGGACGAGAGTCGAGAACGATGACCACACCTCTACTACGTCCTCATAATAACTCATGTTAACTGTTCGTTAGTATACTCTATGGTTACTGTCTTTTTTGCCAAATTGGAATGAGGCTCGAACTCACGTTACCTTTCAACCAGGATACCAGCGCTCTCTGAAACTTGAATATATGCTACAATAGTAACATTAAGAATTTCCGCTTTCTATGCATTGCGAAAACATATTTTAAAAAAAGTGACCCTATGAGGGATTGATTTTCCATTTTTGTGTTTTTGCGACCCTACCAGGGATTCACAAGAGCCAAAAAAAGCTACCCTGACCAGCGACACATCCCCGTTCCCTTTCTTCTTTTTTTTGCCTAAGTACACCGCCCCCTCAGGGTGAAGAATTTTTACAAAGGAGAAGTTGAGTTAGTAGACGAGAAGAATGTCTATAGAATATTAATCTCCAAGCAGATCTACTACTCTACTGAGTTCCGTAAGTGGATCTGCGGAGGTTCATCAGAAAATCTTTACAAATCTGTGTAAGCTATTTTGTAGGGAGAAAAGCCTCGGCCCGAGGAAAGTGAATTTTTTATCCAATCACAGCGCTTCAATCCGGTGAATTTCGGGAAATTTTCGGAAATTTTCATCCGTCGGAACCGATGAAAGATTATATTGTCGTTATTTTTTTTGTTCTGTCACGTGATGATTTTGAAACTAATTTGATTATTTTAGAACTATTATTGGAAAAATATTTGACCTGTAAAAAAGTTCAAACTGTGCTTTAGATTGCAATCTTTTCAGTATTGATTAGCAGTTAAAGAATAATTTCAGATTTGAATTAAATTAAATTTTCTTTGGGGGAAATTCTTCTATCAAAAGTTCCCAAAAAAAACGTGATTACCTGCTATGTACGCAGAAACTGGCTGTAAATTGAAAATTGAGATTAGAAATAAAGCAACCAGATAGAAAAATTTCGAAAACACGCATTCAATCTTGTATAGTTCCTGGAGCAAAAAAGAAACAAAAATGCACAATACTTTGGAATATTTGATAGTCAAATCATGTTTATTCTCCACAGCTGTTGTTCTCCATGTTATAGCCATCTTTATTCTTCGAAAGACAGATGAAGATTTCATTTTCACCAAAGTTCAAAAGATCTTCTTGATTAATTTGAGCATCAATGAAATTATGTCGGCAATTGCTCACACCATCGGGAAAGTGGCGACCATCTACTTTTTCAAACAGAGAGCTCAAGCAAAGTATTACATTTTCTTTGAAATTCTGATGGGAACCTTTTTACCGATCTGGTATATGTTGATTATGCTGGTTATCACACTGGACAGATTTTTAGCTGTTTATCTGAACTTGAGATACCATCTTTTTGTGACTCGACAGAAAGTGAAAGTAATTCTCTGGATTCTACCGATTATATCATTAGTTTTGACAGGAATGTTAAACTTTGTCCTCAAAGACAATTCTTCGTTAATTGGAGTGGAAAACACTTTGACAGTGTTCAGAATGGCACCTGTTTTAGATGTCATATGCACCTTGGCATTTGGTTTGACATACGGCTATTTGTTTTACCAACTCAAAAAAAAGAGAAAAACCTCTTCTGTGAAAAGTGAAAATGATGAAAGTGTCAAGATTAAAACAAAAACAAAGCACAGATTTTTCTTTCCTTTCCTGCTTATTTTATCGTTCATTTTACTTTGGATGTTGCCGAACTGGATTCATTATTCTTACTTTGCTTTTGGCAGTTCTGTTCCAACCTCTTTTCACTGGGCAGTTGATTTATGTTATCCACTGGCTTTCATATGTGACGCTTTACTTTACATTTTCGCGTCGCCAAAAATTCGTAATAAATTGAAGAGGTTTTGGAGGAAACATAGTCTAGACCACTGATTTCATTATTTTAATGTCCCGTACGGTTTTTTTATTTGATTTAACATTAAACCCCTACCTCTCTAACGTATTATGGTTAATAAATAATGGTCTGGAAATCGAGAATAGAGGAAGCAATGATTGACAATACTTTTCCAGGGGAAGATACTGAACGCATTATGAGGAAGTGGCCAAAAAGCGTTGACGACATTTATTGCATTGTAGGATGAAAGACTTTTCTGGAAGACGCTATACCGTATTTCCTCTATTTAGCGCCGCCCTCTAAAGAGCGCCGCACCTAAAATTTGAAAAGAGTGCCTCCCTCTGGTAAACGCCGCACTCCAAAGACCGCCGCACCTCTGTAAGCGGCGCTTTTTAGAAAGAACAGACCAGTATGTGTTTTATTTAAATTCTATAAATTTTTGTTACTAAATTTTTCCAAAACTAATTCCAAATACGTCAAGAACTTAAGTGTGGTATGTTTTGTGGGTTGAACCCTACATAATTTTGAGAACAATGCTTGTTTCTTTGATTTCTCAGGCCTTTATAAAGTAGGAAATTAAAAATTTGAAAAGAGCGCCGCCCTCTAAAAAGCGCCGCACCTAAAATCTCGAAAATTTAAAGAGCGCCGCGGCGCTTATTTTAGGAAAAACGGTAACTGAAATGATTTTAAATATTTTTTTTTCATTATATCATTTTTCTTACTTTTCTTAAATTATAAGATATTATTATTATTATTTTATTTATAGTAATATATTTCACAGGTCTATTGACCTCTACGAAACAATCTTTTATAATTTACAATTTATGGAGATC
>JAUJPO010076840.1:0-11092 GCA_032270745.1 Tiaropsis multicirrata
TAACAATTTTGTAGGCTTTATTTTGATTCAAAAATCCATTTACTTTTATGCACTGTAGGTAATTGAGCAAAAAATATTAGAAATGACTCTAAAATTCTTTTGCATCAGTGAAATTACTTTAAATTTTTAAGACAGTCAGATCAACTTCTTTAGCGCATTTTTTTAAATTGTGTAATCAGAACCTCTGTGATTACCAACCTCTTGATTGGTAATTTTTTTCCCTGCAAACATTTTTTTGAACAATAGTCGCTTGGTTTCCCCTAGTTTTCAGAATTTAGATTTTCAGAATTCCAGCCACATAATATGACCTGCAAATTGAAATGCTGCACATAATTAGTATGGGAAATCCATTTTTACAGGGTTAACAGAAATCCAAAGACAATTTGTAAAAATGTGTTGGAAATTGCTACTACTGAAATTCCATGTCTTTCACACTGGTGGGGGGGGGGGGTAACTGATAAAAACTGGAATGGCCCTTATACTTAGCTCAAGATATGTTGGATCTATTTCTCAAAAACGCACCTTGGGTGGTATTATTTATATTTATATTCTCCTTGTAAATCGTTTCATATGGCCATCTATCTTTATTCATTTAATTCATGAAATTATATTATATTTGCGTCAATGATATTTTTTTAAATAGTAAATTTCCAAACCAGGACATCAAAGCTACTGTCAATAAGTGCTACACATAATGCATGTCCACTTTGCTTTAGGTTTCTATTTGGGTTGATTTCTGTTTAACTCACAATTGAATTCATTATAATTTATGGAATTAATTTATTTATTTATCAATTTAATAGAAGTTTTTTAATTTATACTTTGCCATTTTCAGATAAAAAGCCAACATGCAACCTTTTACTTCCAATGATAGAAACAAAACTGGCTATACTAAGCTATAAGTAAATATAAATTTATACAACTGATCAAGGATCTAAAGAGTTGAAATTTTGTGTGTATGATCCAACCATGACCTGGAACCGAGTGGTCAAAATTGCATTCTGCTCTTAAAAAGAGTTTTAGTTTTGAATATATTCAAATATATTTGATTGCACGATTTAAAAGAATCGTGGTGAACTCCAGGCCATCCTAAACAAAGTCATTGTTTCCGGTCCGCGACCGGGTCTAAATTTTTTTACGAGTCAACCGGCCGTTGTAAAAAAATGTTTTTTTTGGACTTTAAAAGTCTGACAACCATGCTTAATTTCAACAAAAGTCATACATTATTTAAATGTTTCCAAAAATAATTTATTTGAAAAATACTAATATACTATAACACTAAAGAGACTAATTTAACTTGAGAAACGTAATATGGCAATTGAGCTTGAGAACTTCCAAAAACAGTTTTACTTACAAGCAGTAGGAAAATATTTTGACTCAAATTTTACCAAAAAACAAAACAATCCTGGCCGGCCGGGTGGACGAAATTTTACTCACCCGCGGGCCGGAAACATACAATTTTTTACGGATGGCCACATTTACAGGGTAGCAAACGTCATTTTGAATTTTATACTTTTTTGTACAATATTAACACCATTACAATAAAAGTAATGCAAATCTAGGAATTTCTGAAATCACTCCTTAAATTAAATTTTTTTTTCGGGTGAAGAATGAGGAAATCGGCAGCACCCTCCTTACATAAACAATCAGTGAAAAGAAGAAAATTTTGCACACCGTTCAACAATAATGCCGCCACCAACAATGAAAGTGATCAGAATAGTGTTGACAGAAAATTTCATGCACCTTTTAAAAATAGTGGTTCATTAGAAGATGGCGAAGGGCAGGAGGAAAGCGAAGCAAAAAAGGTGAAAAACCATTCCGACATCGTCTCTGAAGAAAAACCCTCAAACACATATGTTAAACCCTCAAATACCTATGTGAAACCCTCAAATAACTATGTTAAACCCTCAAGTACCTATGTAAAACCCTCAAGTACCTATGTAAAACCTTCAAATACCTATGTTAAACCCTTAAAGATGCGCTCAAAACTTGGTGAAACATATTCCCTTTCAAAAGCGACATCTAGCCAACAAGATCCATCCACATCAACATCAACAGAGAAATATTATGAAGTATTGTGGTAAAAAATTAATATTTATACCGTATAATATTTTGTTCCCTGTTTATATAAATTTCCCCTCTTGCCGATATTTAATTCGGTGATAAGAAAGGAAGGAACCAAAATATACTTTACGATGTGTTAAAAACAAAAAAAGATAAAAAGAGCTTTGGGAATATAACTATTGGGGTTATAACATTTATGCAGGGTTTTTTTTACCGACCTGATTTTGATTTTCCAGAAGTTAGTAAAAAAATAGGGGAAAATCAGGGTTATTTTTAAACATCATTCAAGAATTTCTGAATTTAACTAGTTTTTAAAATGGTGAAAGCTTTTTTAAGAGTTTGCGTAACCCGAAAAACCTTCTTGATATCTTTTGGCATGGAAGCCTGATGTTCTTATAAAAACATAAATTTACTACTTTAAAAAATATATCTTTTTTTTTCCTTTTTTTTTCCTTTTTTTTAGGTGCAAATGCTCTGCAAAAAAGGTATACTTTATGTCAATATTTATCTTGGGTTAATTTTATAGTTATTATATTGTATCAAGAATTTACTGACCGGAAACGGTTGACGCTTTTCCTACAAGGAGTACTTAAGACCACTTATGAGTTAAATTGGATTTCTTTGTTTAATTTACAGAATAAAGTTTGGGAAGGAGATGGTAAGTGCATTTTTGAATACACTCTTAAAATATTTTTCGTAATAAAAAAACCAATTGAGTTTTGAGTAAATGGCTGTTTTCTCATATCGAGTACTCCATTGGAATGATGTAATCTTTACTCTTACCAAAAAGATATTATTAAATATCACTTAAAACATTCTTTCAGTTATTGGAACTAATCGTTGTTGTTGAAAGTTCTCAAACTAAAAATAAATCATTCTTTCTTTCGAGTATGATTGCCAAGTGGATTAAGCATCGGTGTCTGGTATGTCCAGGGGGTTCTTGGTTCGATCCTCTGCTTCCTTCAATGTTCAGTTCGGTTAATAAGATAGCCGAGTCCGCTAGCCTTGGGCCCTGAGGAAACAGAAAGACTGCTTTGCTAAAAGTCTTAGATTACTTGGGCTATCCTTGCAAAAATATCGACCTATTCTTTTCATTAGGTGTTTTGGTAGTCAAAAACAACAAATTGGCCATTTTGTATGACACACACAAGAACCAGTAAGTTATCCTATACATTCATCTAATGTGGTTGTGAATTTTATCATCACTTTCATGTTTTTGAATTTCCCGCCTTTTTTTCTTATTTTTTCTCATTATAGAGAATAGTATTACACTTGATACTTGGAACTTGGAATCAGACGTAAGGAATATTTATGAATCATAAAAATTATTGGAAGAATTCTAAGGAATAGTTATCTTGGAATTCTTTTAATCAGTTTTGAAAAAGATGTCTCGTCAATCAATCTATGATGATAATTATTTTCAGACCACGATGGTTGTCGTTTTTGTTTTTTTCTCTATTGGGAAATTTTTTTTGTGAAATGCTGACTCTAGCTGATTAATTTTGTAGCGTGTTACAGTGAACATAACATAAAGAATTTCTAAGAATTCTTGAAATTACTCTTTATATCATTCTCTTTTTTTTAAATATCACGTCAAGCCTATTGTTGATAGTTTAAACAAAACTGTGAATCTGTCTCTGTTCAGAACCACAAACATATTTTTGTCGCTTAGCGTCTGTTTCGTTGTTCATTCAAAAATCCCCTTTCATGTTCCATCTTGAAAATTTTATTTTTTGAAGAGATTTTGAAGATAATGCAAAAACCAAGAATATTCTTGCTAAATCCTGTTTTGGCTCTTAAGTGGGTAAAATGTTTTATGTTTATATTATGCTTGGGGTAACTTTTTATAAATGCCTCTTAGGACGCTAAATATTTAGCTAAAATAACATAAGTTGTTTGTACAGTGTATTTATTTAGCGTGCGGTACACTTCAAAGTTTCTTTATTGTGTTAAGAGAATTATAAAAAGTAAAGTACAAAACGCTAATTCTCGGAATTCCATTGTGTAAACATACCATAATGTATTTGTTCAATTAATTCACAAAAGAGCAGTCAGATTAATTTCAATTACAGGAACTATTTCCTTAATCTGTTGCGAAACAGTGAATCTGTCTCTGTTCAGAACCATCATAAACATATTTTTGTCGCTTGCGTCTGTTTCGTTGTTCATTCGAAAATTCCCTTTCATTTTCCATCTTGAAAACTTTATTTTTTGAAGAGATTTTGACGATAATGCAAAAACCAAGAATATTCTTGCTAAAGCCTGTTTTCACTCGTAAATGGATAAATGTTTTATATTTATATTATGCTTGGATAACCTTTTGTCGCTATAAAGGCCTCTTATGACATTTAAAGGTTCAATATTTGGCTAAAAAAATATAAGTTGTTTGTACAGTGTATTTAGCGTGCGGTACAGTTCAAATTTTCTTTAAGAGAGTTGTATAAAATGTATGTAGTAAAAGTGTCTTCCAAAAAGACAAAATATCGAAATTTTTGTGTTGCAACTGAAAGCCCATTTTTTTCCATCAACTCATCAATTAGGATTTCAAGTTGAAAATAAAGAAAGCAGGAGGGTTTCGATGTATCAGACATTGGCAGTTAAAGGTTAAACCAATCTGATTGGTTTATGATATATTCGTTATAAGAAAGTAAACCGGAAGATTTAGACTTAATATTCGGAGACCTATTTTTCATTTCGACAAAAAATTGTCTTTTTTAGAACCACTCCCCCCTGTTGTCCTCAAGACACCAGGAGGCCCCTGGATACCCGTGCTGAAAATTTTGACCCTCTTTTTGCCTGGATATCCTTGGTCCTCAAATTATTGAGGATAATTTCCCCCTGGATATCTCCTAGGATATTGAAAATTTCAAACCTTCCTGGATGTCCTATATCCTCAACAGTTGGGGTACGGATTCTTTCTGATACCTGATCCTTGACAAAATAAACATGCTTAAATTTTGTTTATTTGTTTTTTTTTAGAATTTGCACGAGTACTGGTTGTAAGTCTTCAGATCTGGAATCTCTTAAGGATGGAAGTTTGATCAAGTTTCGTGGAAAAGAAGTTGAGGTATAATCTACAGATTTTAATCCAAAGACGAGATTTAAAAAATACCTTTTCGTCAGGGAAGATTCAAATAGGTTTAATTTCAAGCAGGTTTAATTTCAAGCATGCAAATTTTTAGGTCATTGATGCAAAAGGTGAAGGCTACGTCAAAATTCTAATTATTTTTACAAGTTTAAAATAATCAGATCAGTTTTCCTGTTATTTGTTCTTGTGCATCAGTCAAGTCAATGTTTACTGTTTGTATTCTATTAGACGAAAAAAATCTTAGGGCATGTGAATTGCTTTTTTTACTTCTTTGTTTCACCAAAAACGACGTGTCGAGGCCTTTTTTTGGGTACTTTAAAATGAGCTAGGACAAACTTTAAACTTTAATATATCCCGAACCAGAAGGAGCTAGAGGTTGCGCAACCCTGACTTACTTGAGGGCAAACTGCCCAGTGGTGCGGCTTCAAATCAGTTATTTTTGAATTCTATTAGCTAGAGGACAGAATCTAGTGTAACTGAATCAATTTTTTTCTATTTTCGTTCACTCCAATGTCCAGATATTGGTATTCTTTTGACTTTCAAGGTCAAAATCTCTTCCAAAAGACCAAATTTAAAAATCTTTTGTGTTGCAACTGAATGCCCATTTCATTTCCCATCAACATCAACCAAAAATTAGGATTACAAGTTGGAAATAGAGAACATGTTGGATATATCCGACATTGGCACTTAAAGAGTTACTTAGTAATTGACATTTGCCGGGTCTCGTAATAGAACCCCTGTGTATATTTAATGCGTAAAATGAGTCATGTTTTTTGTACACATTTTGTTATATATTTTGTATGGAAAAATACCAAGAACTTTCGAGATTCGCTTTTAGTCACAGCCGGGGGAAAATCTACTTAACTTTTTCCCTTTAAGATAATATCACTTTTGTCGCTATCAACTTTTCCTGAGAAGTCATTACTTAACTAGAATGACAATATTACGTAGGCCGTCTTTTTGGCATTGTGTAGAATGTAGGGGAAGTATGTTGCGTTGGCATTCGAAATGTGTTGACAGAATTTTATTTGTTGAATCTTGTCACAAGTGCCAAAAAAGTCTCACGCCAATTAATTGAATGCAATATTCACATTTAAAGTCAAATGTGAGACATATTTTTTCTTAACTTTCTTTATCGTGAAATACAGTGAGCCAATTATTGTATGACAAACAAATAATACCTCGTTATAGAACCACTCGGAAATGCGACAATAGATTGAATGGATTCTTTAGTCGGTGAAAATATTAGTCACCTAAGGAAATTTCCATCACTTTTACCAAACCAATTTTTGAAATAAGTCCCTATTTCCCGATTAAATTTTTACCGACTCTTTTTCCCGATTAGGGTCCCGATCTTTATGCAATATCTCAGATCTCCAAGACTTATACTTCACCACCTGAGACTGATACCATTAGAACATACGGCTGATATGTAACCCTAAGATTCAATCTCTCCATTAAATTATTACAGAATGCTCGGCTTTAGATCATTAAAACCGTTAAATTTCTGAATGTCACAACCAAGGTTAATTTGGTAAGCGAAAGAAACTTTGTCTTTGTCAGGCCATCTCTTAACACTTGAAATGAGTCGTCACTCTTTTAGGTTTCTCTGACGCTAACAAGAACAGTGTCAATAGTTAAAGATAACGGACTACACAGGCCTGCACCGAAATACATGTTAATAGTATGTTTTAGAAAAACACCTTTACTCTGTTGTTCATAGAATTAAATCTTTTGACCTGCAGAATTTATCCTTGTCATAACGACGTTAGTGTTCTTTATTTGCTGATGAAAGTACCAAAACGTTGTACGAAAAATAGTGATGTCTCCCCGCGAGACAATTTTCTTCCGCGCGTCCTTCGATTAAAAGAACTTTGTCTTAGACGGAATAATCATCTACGAATGATCACGCATTTTATAAAATTATCCCGGGTGTCTCACAAAAAACTAACTATTTAAGATTTTTTATTGTGAGCAAACTAAGAAATATTTTTTGTCATATTTTCTTGATCGTATAGAGTAAAGTCCAACTTATTATATTTTGGTATATCATACTTTGAATTTGCTACCTTGTTGGTTCAAAATACTGAAAATTCATTTTTCAAAAAAATACGAAAAACAGGTTATCGGTAGTTTCCGCAATCCCAAGTGTTTATATATGTTTATATGTTTTTTTAGATTCAGAGCAGTATTAACCAAGAAGATTACGAAAATGGAAATTGTTTTACGTCAGCTGATGCCAGAGATGAAACAAAAGGAAATTCACAGTTATCACCACCTTGTAGTATGCGGGACCTTTTTTTAACCTATGAAATTACATCATTATTGTAAAACATTCTACAGTTTTTTAAACCAATCAACAAAATACGACGTGCGTTACGTCAGATGATTGTTTTTAGTTTAGATTGCAAATTTTTTTTTATTTTGCCATCTTCTCACTGCTCATTATTAACTACTCTCTTGTCTTTAATTGACATGGGTGTGGAATAGCCAGGGGAGGGGGGTTTGGAAATGTCAAAAATTTAACTTCCTTAGAGTTGAATAAAGGTTACGGATAATACTTTCAATATCCGTTTTTCGCTAACTTTTCCTGTTTCTACTATCACTTAAGGGGCGATAAAACCGTCATGGGGATGCGTATTATCTCCAATTTTTTTTGTCTCGATTGCTCAAATTAAGACTAGAACGTATTTATCTGGTTGGAAGTATGAGTAGTTCGTTTGTAAAAACCCTCTATCCTATTGTTTTAAAGTTCTAGTAAAGGTAATAGCAATCCCAACTGAATTTTACTGCTCAAAATTAAGATAATGATGTGATATAATGCTTTTTACCATAAATTATGATCGTACTTTGGTTTCAATAGTAGTTGACATGGGGCGACTTTACGGAGAAAGAAACTTATTAACAGAGTGCTTTGTTTTTCATCAAAATGCTGTCGTAAAGTCTTTTGTCTCGTGTAGAAGGTCTGACCAACTCTGAAAGATAAAAGACTTTATGAGGGAACATCGATTTGATCTAGGAAGGATCGATTAAGTTTTATGAAACAAATCGTGACATCATTTCAACTCTTTGTTTTAGCCTAGAACTTGAAGCATTTTGATGAAAAACAAAGCACTCTGTTAATAAGTTTCTTTCCTGTAAATAATAGATGCCTTTGTTTCTGCTAATCGATTAGCCTGTAGAAATTTATAGTCTAAAGTCGCCCATGCACAAGCATATAACTTGATGTGAAATCTGTTAAATCTATTTTATTGCTGATCAGCGTTGTGTGATATCCAGCTACCGAGAATGCATGCTATGGAGTGTATAATTGCAATAGCATTCCTTATTTAAATGTTTTTTTATAAGAACAAACCAAATAAGAACATGGAGGTCAAAAAATTAAAAACATCTTAAGAACATTTTGGAGACTTTGGAGAATCATTTTTGATTATGTACACTTACATAGACTTATTAAGAACACTTTAAGAACATTAGAAGGCTTCTTCGAATTTAATATTCTTATAAAAAAACGTGTATAGCTCTAGTAGGAGATTAAAAGGTTAATAACATTATAGCATCGGTCAAAAGACTTTTTTTATCGGCAAAAAGCACAGTATACCTGCTTTGAAAGTGGTCTGTTGACATCTGGTATCAATATAGCTGACCTTCTTTAAATGAAGCAGCACATTTTTTAAAGTCTACGGACCTTTTCACCAGCATTGTACATCGAGATCTTAAAATCGTTTCGATAACCATGTTATTGCAGAAAAATTTAGAATTAGTAGGTCAAGGTCACTGGGAAAATAAGAACAAAGTCTTTGTGCAAATAGGCATATGATTAACATTCCTTATTTAAATAGATTTAATGGAGAGTAAAAGTTAATAACATTCTTTTGAGCTTATTATAGTAATCATTTCTATTAAACTATTAAATACATAGAGCTCTTAAACGCCCCCCTTATCACTGGGAAAATAAGAACGAATCTTTTGTCTTGTCCGGCTTTATTAAACCCTTTTGAGAAAACATACATCCGTACCACGTTAACAGCTTTCCAGTTCGATCTTCCGTTTCTTATTTTGGTTCAGTAAAATTTTATCAAACGATACGCATCTTTTTAACCTGATCAATACGCCAGGTTTCGCAGCGCAGCCATACTTTGTAACTAGGTATTAAAGATGGTAATACATCTCTCTAATTCGAATCTCTGAATCTTTGTGATTCAAGAACCTCTATAATTTAAACAAACACTCAGGTTCTCTCAAAACTCCTTCATGAAAATCTCTCGAATTCTTGATATTAGAGTGTAAAAATGAGCCTTTAATAATTTCGAATGTTCTTTTTTCAGATTTCGAATTTTCCATGGAATAAATATTTTACAATGTTGTGTCTTATGGATTAAATTTCTCTCTCTAATTCAAATCCCTTTTAGCCTCAAATTCTACTATTCAAATCGCTTTGTCATTCCAACAAAATCTTGCCTACCTTGCGATTCGAATACAGGAGAGTATATTGTATGGCGATGTCGGTGCTTTAATGATTTTTTGTATCCGTGATTTTTAAGTTAGCGCTAAAAGACTGGTCCTAGGGTATTTCAGTCACATCATATTTTACCAAGTGAATAAACCTGGCTCATTCGGTACCATCGTATACCTCACGTTTATCGTTCGTTAGTATACGATAGATTGATTTTCTGTTTTACCATAACTTTCCCGTGAAGTCTCTTCGAAGAAGTGTAGAAAATTCATTTTTCTGCTGCCGTCTGAATTTCCCACAAAATTTCACCCGCGCGTTACCACGCTTGTTTACGCTTAGTTTGAAAAAACTCAAACTAGATTTTGCGAATATGGGAACACAAACTGAAATGAACCTTTGAATTTTCCGTAGATATCGGTTCTGTGTACAGACCAAACCTGACGTGCGGAGACACGGCAACATTTTTCGTGCGATTGCAACAAAAAAAATTATTGCAAACGCATGAAATTTGTCGCCGTCTCCCCGCACCTTAAGACGTAGTAAAATGTAACGTTCGTTTTTTTTCCTTTAACGTAGCCAAGAAGCCAAAGATAATAACACCATTTAAACCACTCAAAAGTGATGGGAAGTCAAGTTTTAAGGTAATAACGTGGATTAGATCGGTGGCCGAAGTGGTAGGGCGCTGGTTCCCAAATTCAAAAGTTCCCAAGCCATGCCCAACCTCACTACTCTCCCTATACATCTATATGCGCCAACCACTGGGGCCCTCTCTAGAATACTACAGTCGAAGCTCCAATTAGCGGACACCCCAAAAGGCGGACAGCTCTGATTAGCGGACAGATCTTTTTCTCTCAAATTTAGAGCTTATATTACCAAACGTTCCAAAAGGCGGACAGCTCCAATTAGCGGACACAAAGTCGAATTCCCGATGGTGTCCGCTAATTAGAGCTTCGACTGTATTCACCCCACTCTCTCCATTTGAAGAATTTGACTGAAAAGATCTGAATATTTCTCACAGGATAAACTCTGAAATTTTATTTGTTTGTTTTAGAAAATCAATTTGAAACCAAGACACAATCCAAATGCAGAAGGGGCTCTGGTGATGCCCTCGTATAGTGAGGTATTTCCTTGTTTTAACCCATCGGACAAGAACGTTATTCCAACAATGTTTCGACCTTTCAACGTCCAAATATCGTTCTGACGTTAAAACAACGTTCCGTGTCTGCTGGGAACAGGACATGTGGTTTGGATAAGTAACTACCTTTATATCGGACAAAACTTAGTCGGAAAAAATTCTTTAATGGGACAAAATTCTTCTCCTGCAATGCACAATTTCTTTGTATTCATAAACAAAAACAAGATTCTCAAAAATGCGACTAAATATTTCCCTAAAATTTGTTTTACAATGAGCCATATAGCTAATGCAATATGTTACCTTCTATGACTCTTTAAAAATAAAATCCAAAACATTTTTAACCTCTAAA
>JAUJPO010076851.1:0-11091 GCA_032270745.1 Tiaropsis multicirrata
GCGCGATAAAATTTCTACAGTTGGTCGTCAGAGGTTGATATTTTCTTTGAAAACTCGGCCTCTGATACTCAGGGTAATACCTTAAAGGAACTTATTTTGGCGGGAATTTAATTTGGCGAATGACTAGAAAAGTCTTTTAAGAGGGAATTTGGCGTAAAAACAGCAAAAAATAGCAAGAAACTCCTTTTAAAAGTTTAATTTGACGGGAATTTAATTTGGCGGATGGCCGAAAAAATTAAATTTGGTGGGAATTGGCGGAATCTGCCAAATTAAGTTCCCGACAAAATCAGTTCCTTTAAGGTATTACAAAACAGCTTTTAAAGTGCTGATCAAGATGTGTAGATTAAAATGTGTTTTTATATAGGATCATACTAAAAAGCAAAACATGCCTAGTTTAGTAGTGAAATTATGTTGGTTTTGGTCAGGTTGATAAGTTTAAAATTAATATAATGTATACAGTTCTAAGCTATATCAGCAATATGTTGATATCACATCCGACCCACCCAAACCACCCAAAAAATTCAAATTAGGAAGAATGCAAAACAATCTCAAAAAACATAATTTTAAGAAAAGAGTAATATTATTTAACATTAAAAAATTAATAAAAACAAATTACAACCAAACCACCAAAATATACGTCAAAAAACCACGCCAAGTCCAAACGAATATTCTCAAAACCAGTTGAAGGCAAAACGAAAACTGAAATCTTTAAATGAAAACAAAAAATCTGGACACAATAACAAAGAAAATCTCTAACAAGCTAATAATCATTAAATGGAAATCATAATGGTTATGGTATTACATGACACTCTGATTCGCCATATGTAAATCTGTTACGAAATTTTTAAATCAGAAATTTCCAACCATATCCATTGTTCAATATCAACCCTGTATCATCGCACGGGAGGAAACTTGGTATTGAAAACGCAACAAAAAAAACATAATGGGTAATTAGGGCTTATGTAATACAAATGTATGCGAAAAGAAAGTAATTAAGCTAATACCAATTTTACTGACGTCATTTTTAATGCCTTTTTTTGTTGTTGAATGTTACTGATTTACACGTTTTTTTTATAAGAAAAAAGTATATAAGAACATAAGGCTTCGAGGTCAAAAATATTAAGAACATTTTAAGAATATTTGGGCCTTTGGAGAATCAACGGTATAGAGAGATAAGAACTTTAATAAGAGACTTTATTAAGAACATTTTAAGAACATTTTTTTAAGGTTTAAAACCAAAAAAATCTAGAACATTAGAAGGCTTCTTTCGAATGTTAATGTTTTTATAAGAAAAAACGTGTATATTGATCGAGATTTTCTGTGTTTTACAGACGTTCACCCGTCAACGGATAATGGACGTCCGAATAAAGTTCAAATCTCAGAGGCTTGCGTTCTATTCTTAGTGCGTAATCCTTTGTTTTTTTTTTCATGTTGCGGTTTCACGTGTCGCGGATGCAGAAAAATTCTCAAAAGTTTTGACACACGTTTTTTTTGTTAAAACATTAAAATTATGGTTGAGACCTTATTTTTTAAACTATTGTCAGCCTCAGGGATCTTATTCATGTAATCTTAATATATGAAACCAAAAAAAACAAAGAAAAATGCATTGTCTCGAGAGAACCGTAATAACCTTTTATTATGCGTGAAAAACTCATCCTTGTAATTGAAAAAAATTAGTTTTCTTAATTTCAGATGTTCTTAATTTTCAAACTAATTTCAGCCTGAATTTCTTTACGAAAGAAAAAAGATTTTTTAGTATTGCTTTTGCTCATATTCCTTTATATGGAAGTCAACACTCTCCATCAGAATCTTTGAGTACCTTCTGTAAATCCGCCTTTGTCACATGTGGCGATATAGCGGTATGTTTTCTGTTTCGGGAAAAGAGACAAGAAGTATTAGTCGGTAGAGATGATCTCATTTAATGGCTGTGATTTGTTTTGTTTTAATCACTAGTAGGTCGTCAACGGTTAACGTGATTGCCCGGCGACTGGGGTTTTTTCGTTTCGTAAATGTGTAAGTTTAGATTATTTGTCTTTGCATCAAGCGAGAATGCGCTATGATTTTTTATTTGTAGGATTTCCCGATTTGTGAGATAGCTTCCCCGATTTCCTACATTGAATGTCGCAAAAATATTGCATGAACATTTCGGTTGACTTAGGAACGCCTCAGTAAATCATCACTCCTGCTTGTATTTGAGAGAAAAGTTCCTCGTTAAAATAAATGATACCAAAAAAAAGAATTTTCTTCCTAAATCTTCTCAAAAAGTGAAAAAAAATCTCTACTCGATTATTCCAAAATCTCCTTATTTTTAGGAAATTAGATGTTATTGGAAGACAATTTCGTCCCGTAGATCCTACACACTCTTTTATTCATGACCCGGTGGACTGGGAAAAAGACTGTATTTTATGTACTGTATGATCCACGTTGGCAAAGCTTGGAGTGCTCTGAACGCCTTAGCTAAAGTTTGGAGCTCGCATATTACCACCGAAACCAAAGTGAAGATCTTTAAATCGTCGGTTGAATCCGCTTTGCTCTACGGGTGAATCCTGAGTAATAACACAAACAGCTGTGAAGAAAGTTGATGGTACCTTCACCCGTATGCTTCGACGAGTTAAAAACGTATCTTGGAGAGCCCGTATGACAAACGTCCAACTTTATAAACAGATTTCGAAACTATCAACCACCATCAGGAGAAGATGTTTAGCGCTTGCTGGTCATGTATCTCGGCACAATGAACCTGCACGCATTCTACTCTTTTGGTCTCCTGACGAAGGTCGGCGAAGAGGTCGTCCGAAAACGAAGAAATCCTCAGAAACGACACTGGTCTCGACTCGGACGAAATGCGTACAACCATGGCTGATCGGAAGATCTGGAAACGAAATTATGTCATGTCACCGGCCTGATCGGATGCACCTATCTCTATCTCTGACGACCAATCGGTACTCAGGATTTTTATGACCCTGCATTACCTATCAATTATCGATTACCTATTGATTGGGTTTGTATCACCGCGAATAAGGTGAATTTAGAGCTTTGAAAGAAAATGAAAAAAATGATTAAAAAGTTTATTATCTCATTAATGATCTGGTTTGGGATAATTATATTTCATGGTGGATAATTTATTAGATATGCAACTTCTTAATAATCAGGTTAAAAAATTACCATAAGATAATTAACTTTTTAATGATATTTCTCACTCTAGCCTCTATGGTTGAGTACCAGAGTGTAAAAGAGGCTTTATAAATAGAACTTATTTGAAATTCCAGCTTCATGGAGTGAAGATGTAGCAAATAAAATCGAATGCTATTTTTAATGAAGTTTATCTGACTTTGGAGGTTTTGCTCAGGACCAAGATATCAAGGCCAAATATTAAAAACCATATTATCCACTCAAATGAGTACCCCAATTAGGTACCAAATGGGGTACCCAGCGTTATCCAATAAGCCGTAGAAAGGATATTTAAGTATAATGAAAATAAAAATAAATGTTTACGACTTAAACGCAAGTAATGAAAAGAAATCAAAGATAATTACTTCCAACAAAAGGGCATTTAATAAATATGATTCAAGATATAGAAAAAAACGTTAATACTAAAGAATCATAGGTTTCAAAAAATATTTAAAAAAAAGTTGTATGTAATACACGAGAGATGAGAGAAATTAAATTCATTTCTTGTTCAATATTTTGTTTTTAGTCAATGTTGTCAAAAAAATTGTAATCGTTTTAAGATAAAAGTAAGCGAGACACTTGGTTACAAACTAAATTATGCATGTATGTAAATGTACTGAATACAAAACTATGCTTTTGCGGAAAATTAGGCAGTCGAGTCAAAACTAATTGGGGCTTTATCTTTTTTAAAGACGGGTGGTATTTTAACGAGAGTGAGAATGATATTGGCGTACATGCATGGACGGCGGAAAAAGGACTTTCGATTTCACGCTTTAAAAACACTCTGTGTAAACAAATCACGAAAAAGGGCGGTTTATGATTGGTGGGCGGTAAAAAGCGAGCACTGGATATAAGGAAGAAGAAGGAGGAAGGGAAGAAAGTGCATCAGCTTAGCAAGAAACTTTTAAAAACGAGGCAGTCGTTGCTCGTCAAGTAATTTATGAAAAGGTGTATTCCTTCTTTGACATAACATGAATATACACTTTTCTGATCATCTCATGATAATAACTTTATTGTCTCATTCCATATAACATTCCATGCTTTTTATCAATTAAGTTCATCTAATCTTTACAACTGTCTATATGATACCCTTCATTACGAGATGATAATACCAAACCTTTCTTTTATAAGAATAACAATATATATACCATTATCTTTTTTTCATCTTATCAAAATAATACAAGTTTTAAAGTACAATGTATATTAAAATGTATAACTATTTTTTGAAAAAAAACCACTGAAATTGTGCACCAAGAGTTTTTCTTGATGCATCTGCTGTTCACCGAGAGCTACGCTAAGATTGTAAAAGAAAGTTCAGTTCTGTAGAGGGCGGGATGAGGAGGGTAGTACAAAAAAACGAAAAATCACTGAGGACAAGGTTTCAGGCGTCAATTGACCCGAGGAGGGGACTCACTCACCTTGACGACCGACAGGGACGTGTCGCCCTTAGGTCGAAAGGTGGATCCTGTCAGAGACATATTTTTTACAAGTTTTTGGCAAATTTACCTGGTTTTTGTACCATCAGAGATTTTTGTACCATGCACAACAGGAACTTCAGAGCTGCACAACAGGAACTTCAGAGCTGCACAACAGTAACTTCAGAGCTGCACAACAGGAACTTCAGAGCTGCACAACAGGAACTTCAGAGCTTCAAATAAGGTACCCTGACGGGCGACACGTCATTGGTATATATCTTATTTGGCATTGTCAAATATATTTTATTTTTTAGAATTCCAATAATAACGTTCTGATGTTGAAACAACATTGGTTAAAACAACGTTCCATGCCTGCTGGGGTTATCACAGTTCTCTAAAGACAATGCATGTTTTCGTTATTTCGACTCATAAGAATATAGGAACAATAAGAACACGTAAGGCTGAAAATTGTTGAAAAATAATAAGAACATCCAAATTCAACCAAATGTTTGGTGTTCTAATAAAAACAAAAAGTGTACTGCATTGTAAGGGTCCGAATTTTAAAATCCAATTTTTGGGCGGACATACCGCCGTTTTGAAATCGTTTACATATTATTTACACGCCACCCTCACCCTTTTACCATCAAAATAAATTACACCTTTACCCCATCCTAGAAGTCCCTTTGGGTAGACTTTTTTCAATTCAATTTATTAACAAAAATATATAGTTCATAAGCTCTTTTCAAGCTCTGTTGAAACTCATTATGTGTTCTCTAATAGTAGTCATTGCTTTCCAATAGTGTGTTCAAAAAGATAATAACTAACTAATTAGACTCGTCAATACAAAAAATCACTAATTAAATTATATTATCAAAAGATTTATAGAGCTTTAAGCTCCAAATGCTCTTATTGTTCTTATAAATAAATTGAGTTTTAATAATATCTACAGTTTTTATCATACCTTAATGTACTTTAAAAGCAATACATACCTTACATACTATTTTGAGAAAAATAACGGCGAGAAAGTGAGATTTTGTGCGGGAGAGAAAGCATCTGTGTTTAAGCAAAGATAATTCTTAGAAATGGCTGATAGAACCGTTAGGCGGTAAAGGTTTTTTTCACTCGCCTTTATATTTGATTTTAAGTTTGGTTCGTTTTTGTTAGTTGTGTATGATGTATGCGTGCTTGATGGGTTGATTATATTTTCAAAGAGTCATGAATTGAACACTTATACAATAATTACATGGTACAATATCTAAGTCGTCCAGGGAAGTGTTTATCATGCAGACTCCTAGCAGTTTTTGAATTTAATCACTAACTTATAGTAATAACGTTGATCCCCCTGTTTCTGTGCCCCAGTGAATACCAAAACCTCGATGGCGTGAAAATTCGAACTAGCTCTGGGGTAGCTCAAAATAACAATAATTTTACAAAAAGATTTTTCAACTGATGATGACTTGTGGATACAGGTAGAAACTTTTTTAAATAAATTTTATAAGCTTCTGTCATATATCTTTATAATATTTTTACACCAGTGAGGTCATTTAAGAAATTTAGTTTTATTTTCGTCCTTTTTTTCCCAGTGTGGATCTTTACTCTTGTTTCTTCACTGCAGGCGGGTTAGTAAACTTTTATTCAATTTTTCACAGGGACCAAAAAATAGGTCTTTTTGAAACGATCTTTTTAATAGGTTGATCAGCAGGGGATCAGTAGAACACAGAGGTAAAAGGGTGTTTGATGTTTGATACATTGCAATCTTGGTTGGCTTTGTTGATATTATGAGACATGGCTGTCGTTCATTTGAACCGTTACTCACACCGGTTTAACCCGGCAGACATACAACTTTATATTAACGTCGTTTCAACGTCAAAACAACGTTCTGTGTCTGCCGGTAAACTGTGTACATAGAATTAGGATTCCCCATTCTAGTCACGTGAACAAAGTTGGAGTTTTCCAAAAAACCCTGTTTCCATAACTCCACTCCGCTCCACTCGCCACCCTAGTGGAAAAATCACACAAAGGCACTATTTTGCAGAGAGAATGGTCACCCCAGTAGAAGATCGGATATTCTTTCTCACCTCATCCACTGAATGAAAGTGCAATACCAATAGATTTTTATAAACCCTCTATAAAAACGTTACTATTTCACCCAACCCAGTGGGTTTAAAAAATTTGACTTTTCGTCCATTCAGATTTTGGTACCCACTGGGCGGGACACAGAATCATAGGTGTTTCCTCATTAAATTCATGTAAAAAGTGCTAAACTTTAGTTTTGAACAAAATTATAAGATTACGACCATTTCAATGAAGATGTCAACAGAAAGTTACATCGAAGGTTGGTTAAACGTCAAAGATAAAAAGAAAGATAAAAAGGTAGGTAGTTCGAAGATTTAAACTGGTGTTGTTTATGATGTAATCTTATGTATGATGTAATCTTATGATATAACATATTCGATATACGCTAAAATTTATAAGCCGGGGTAATCTGTATCGGCTCAACTTCCCGATGAGCATGTCGACTTATTTACACATTGTTTCAGAAGATAGAAAGTTTTTTTTTAGATCTTCTTTATTACCAAAATATAGTATTCAGCTATAAAAACACGAGTTCCTGACACCCCCTGGCCCCTGGGCATTGGATTTAAGAAATGACAGTACGTGCGGCTCAAAACAATTTTTGCACACTATTACAGTACATTTCCAGGAAATGAAAAAAACCTTTTGGGTGGGTGCCCACCCCCCTGAGATTTTGTTAGCCTTCTCTCTTAATTGGGCTATTTGTAACTTTTCAATTTTAAACAATATATAATTTTCAAGAAAAATTTCTTTGGAGTTACAACTAGACTCTTTTGACTCTTTAGTTTTAAGATCATGAGCTACTTTTGTGGCAAAATGTGCTTCTCAACTGCTTTAACGCCTTCAAGATTTCTTTTTCCTGGTTCAAAATATGGAATTTCTGCTTGGAACTCAAATATAACCTCGAGTTCATTTCATATCTAACTTTTCCCTAATAGCATCAGAATTTCAACTTTTCTTTTGTTCATTTTCTACAGCACCACAATTTTTGGTGTGTTTTGAAGCCGATCATCAATGGAGACCAACAGAACGGAGCAGCTCTTCTATTTCTCAACGAAAGAAAGGAAGTAAGCCATTTTATTAAATCTAAGATCTAAGGCCTTCCGATCTTAACGGTATTACGGTATTCGCCATTTTTTGCTCGGTATTTTGGGATCTGCCTCAAAAAAACTAACGGAATTACGGTATTAAGAGTTGCTCACGGGACCGGTATTTGACCTATAAATTAAACGGTATTTCGGGATATAAGCAAAATAAATTTGGACATCGATCGGTATAGATAGAGACTTTCTGTGCTTTCTAATTCAAGGCCGTTTAAGCCAATCTAGAGGCTCTAACTTAAAAAATTTTCTGGGCCTGTCGGCCCCAACCATGGTGGGACCTTCTTAGATGCTATAGATCAACCCTTTTATATTTTTACGTTGCTTGTCCAGTCTTTGTATCATTTTGTAAAGAGCATGAGACAATCAAAATTTGAAACATTCCAGCTATGTTGCTTCAAGCTTTGCTGATCCAGCTTTGCAATGTTTTACCAACTTCATTATAAATATGTATGACAGAAGCTTCATTTTTTTCACAATATAATTTATTTAAAAACGTTTCGACATGTATCCACAAGTCATCATCAGTTAAAAAATATTTTTACATTACTAAAAACTTGAAAATAAAATAGTGTCGATAAAATCCCGAGAGAAAAAGTAAAAATGTAAAAATGTCATAAAATGTATCTACAGAGACTAATTAAAAAGTTTAAGAGGAACTGATTGGTCTTGTATATTTAAGACCGGATTCTTTTGTTTAATATATAAAGCTTCTGAAATTTTTCTTTTGTAATAGTTACTGAAGTTTTTATTAAGAATTTTTGTGTCTTCTAGCGAAATTCTCCTGTGACCCGTATCAAGAGAATGTTTTAATACATGTGACTTTTTGTCTTTTCCACTGTGATCATTAGTTCGAACGATTAGTCTTCTTCCGGCTTCACCAACATAAGTGACGTCACAATCAGGACATTTTGTTTCGTAAACCAGGTTGTGCTCATGTTCCTTTTTGACACTATCTTTGATATTGAAGAAAGCTCCTAAACGCTTGGCTTTGAAAGCAATTCTGGCTTTTAGCTTTGGTTTTATCTGTTTCATATGAGTGTTATAAATCTTGAATTTGAACATTTTTCAACTGTTTGTTTTGATCGCGCACTTGTTCCTAACCCTTTGAAACCTTTATTTTTCCGAATGGAAATTTATCGCTCTTTTCAAATATCCTAACCATTTGAACCTCGAAACAACACAAAACTAAATATCATCGCTCAAAACAGCATACATGTCAAGGAAATAGGCGTGGACGCCGAATGGCGTCCTTCGGAGCGGAAGGGTTAAATTATTTTCTTTACCCCTGGGATACATTCATTTTCGAAAAATGTTGGCCAACATTTATTAATATTTTAATAAATGTTGGCCAACATTCACACAAAATTCGCATGTTGGTCGCATGTTGGCCGGTTTGCTGTAGGCAACTAATATGTTGGCCTTGAATGAAGATTTCGAAATATTGGCCACTTGCTTTTTTTCAGAAAACAACGTCAAAGGAACCGTACCAACATGTTGGCCAAAAAATCAGTTGAATATGTTGACCGGTTTGCACCCCACTTTACTCACGAAAAGCCAATGTCACCGAACAAGCAAGCGGTCACATAATGAACAAGCAAGCGGTCATATAATGAACAAGCAAGCGGTCACATAATGAACAAGCATGCGGTCACATAATAAACAAGCAAGCAGTCACATAATGAACAAGCAAGCGGTCACATACCGAACAAGCAAGCGGTCACATACCGAACAAGCAAGCGGTCACATAATGAACAAGCAAGCGGTCACATAATGAACAAGCAAGCGGTCACATACCGAACAAGCATGCGGTCACATAATGAACAAAAAGCAATCACAGTAGTTCCGTATGCGAAGTGAAGGAAATCGTTTATTTGTTCTAAGAAATTATAAGAATCTTTTCTTGATTTCTCAATTAATAGCTTTTGTTAAAGAAGGTTAAGGATGAGGATAGTACCAGTTATGATTGACGATGTATGTACGTATTTTAGAGGGTCCATGATAAATCTTGTTTTTATTTGGTTGTTTTAGAATCTTTTTTTCTTTTTTGATGAACATATTTATGGTGATTTTCAATCTAGCTAGGAAAGCGCGAGCCGGAAGGACAGAATCACCACTTGAACATCTTAGATCTAGAACTATCTTTCGGGTACAAAATATTTTATTACTTTTAACGACTGGGGTGGGAAAACACGCTAAACCACACATTCAAATTTCTCCAAGTTTTTCAAAATTGCACCGCAGATTCTGGAATATGGCATTTCCAAGGGGATTTTTTATTTTTGACAATATTTTTCACATGGGTGGACACAGGGGCAGATACGACCGATGCACTGATTCATTGTATACCCAGCAGGCAAACAACGTTATTCAAACACTATTTCAACGTCCAAATAACGCTCTGATGTTATGAAACATGGTTGGTTGGACGTTAGAACAACGTTCCGTGTGTGTCTACTGGCGGGTGTTTACCTTTTGTAAAACTTTTAATTTGGTACACTCATTATACATCTTTTAGTTTGTAACTTTCGTGTGTAATTTGCATGAACACAGTACATTCCCCAAAAATTTAAAAAGTGTAAAACAAGAAAGAATGTTTTATAAGATGATATTTTCAAAGGGGCTGAGAGTTTTGTTCATTTTTTATTTTAGGGCTTTTGAAATTAGTTAATGAAGCAACAGAATTTTTAGTCTAGATCTAGACCATTAATTTCAAATATATACATTATATAAATAAGCAAACAAGTAAAGCGAAAGAAAGAAAAACACATAGAGAGGAGATTATTCTAATGTTCCGTACTGCTTTTTTATTGTATTTTTATTTTATTTGTTATTTTTCTAATGGGTAATAAATAATCGTCTGGAAATCGAGAATACAGAATTCTGTGAGCTATAGAGGTATTATTAAATCAATTGAACTCTATCGGATTTTTCACGCTGAGACAAAACCTCTGTGTAAATTGCTGAATTAACGACTTCACTTATAAAAGAGTATAAGATGTCTTAAAATAGTTTTAAATTTGTAGATCACACGTTTTTTATAGGAATTGTAGGAAGAAATTATAAAAAAAAGTTAAAAATGTCCAATGAATATTGCCATGTGCATGATTGAAAAATTTCTGAGAAAGATTCAACTTTCCATTTAAAAAGGCCTTATTTTGATTTTTATTTGGTTTTATCTTTATAAAGGTAATTAAATATTTCCCTACTATAGGGGAATATTTATTAAAACGGTAAATTTTCTTCTCCTTCAGTCGCCGGTTTTGGTCAATTTCGTGCGGTTTTGGTCAATTTCGTGAGTTTTTTACACGGAGCGTTCACAGAGGCGAGAA
>JAUJPO010076873.1:0-11091 GCA_032270745.1 Tiaropsis multicirrata
CCCCCCCCCCCCCCCCACTTTTTTGCAAAAAAAATACCTTTTACCCAACCATGGTGGGGCCTCTTTAGTCACTATATCATTTAGCCCCCTCACTTTCAAAACCGATTCGCCGGCCCTGTGTAATCTAGGATGCATCTCAAAATTATTATAACAGTCATAAACTGCTGGTGAAAGCTCTTCGTACAATAATTGTATACACTCACGTTTCATCTTTCCATCATTGAGTAACAACATATACATCAGACATAACACAAACAGACATTAAATAGTAATAATGTCTTTTTTTCATATCATTTATGATTAAGAATGAAAGAGAAAGCAGAAGGAAGAGACGAGGCAAAGGGAAGAAGCCATTACATAAAACTCATTTTCAATTTCGGAAACAACACACACATCCTACAAAACAGTTCAAAAAAAAGTAAAAGGTGATGACGATTTTCATGGAAATACGTACATCGTGTTTGGCTCGCTCACTTTTTTTACCTCGAAAGGCTAACAAAGAGAAGCAAAGGTTTTAAAAGTCTTGAATAATTACAGTATAATTATCACTACAAAACTGAATGTTTTTCGAAAACTAAATATACTAATAAGCCCACCAGACACACCACCTTTTACGTGCAAATAACGTCCTGCCGTTGAAACAACTTTCTTTGGACATTGAAACGTTCCGTGACCGCTGGGAATAACAAAGATTCCCATAAATTTAGAATAAAATTAAGTGAAACACAACAAAAACAAAAACAAAAACAGATTCACTCTTCTTTCCATCTAACGATCATGATGCCAAATGTTTTATCAGTGGCAGCTGATAATATATCTTTAAAATTAATGTTAAGTAGAAAGAAAGATCAGCATAACAAACCAATTGAAAAGTCATTACCGTCAATTTCGACAACACACAATTCTGTGAAAACGATCGCTCAAAAGCTGAACGTCCCATCAATTAAACTTTTTTTTTTAAATGACAATTCCAAAGATTCGGTTCAAGCTGGAAATATTATGCAGAAAATATACAGCTTGTATGGAAATGTTGGAAGCTAGTCTAGAAAGACGTATATATTAAATAATTTTCAAAAAATTGAAAACTTGAAAACTCGAAATTCGTAGAAACATTTCAATTTCAATCGTGCAAGATACAAACATATTAATTGTAACCATAATTCTCTGTCAAACATCAGACTACACAATCAGAGCCATGTAATTTCAGTGAAAAAATAGTTCATCTGATTGTTTCTTAAAAGGCTTAACCAAAATAGGGTCAAAAACACAAACAAAAATGAAATCAACTATTCCTTCATAATCTTTTGATGGAGTCCAGTACAACCTTTGAAATTTTGTTTAGTCAAACAACAATAATGAATTTTGTACTTTAAATTGAAAAGACAAACCGTAAACAAAACGTTAATTTTCACTTTCCAGGTCTCACATTGCATAGACACACACTAACATTACTCCAGGTTTATTTCTCCATACTTTAGTTAGTTCTTTTTCCCTAGAAAGCCACCAGCTAGTTTTGAATGCACAAGAAATACCAAAACTTGTTAGCCTAGTTTCAGCGAGTACCACAAGTAGAGTTACTAGATTTGTGAAATTGTCAATTTTGTTCATTAATAATATAGAACATAGCACTTACCAAAGGCCTTCAACCCAAAACCACATTTTGATACAAAAGAATTGCCGAGCTAACAGACAACAATGCCAAGTGTAAAAGTCAATTCCATATCTCAGTGCACAACATTACAATGAATTAAATAAATTTCAAAACTTTTAGAAGTTTTAATGAATGTATCACAAGTTCTAATAAAGTAATGAAAAGTCTGTAGTTTGATAACATGTGTGAAAAATGAACGATTTACTCATTCCATCGAATCTTGTAACGTCTCCAATGAAATATTTTTGAACAAGATCATCAATATAATATACTTAACATATTTCCTCTCTCTCTGAATCAAGACGACATTCGTTTAGCAACCAACACCAACTTGCTGTTTCAAAATATTGCAATAGTATCAGATCAATAGCCCTCTTCACAAATATAAACAAGCTAAACTGTATTATAAGTTTAATATAAACAAAACATTTTTTTTGCTTTTCAAAACTCTTGGGGTCGTTTTATGTTACAAGACTTTTTTTCTCTCTTAGCAGTGAAAGCGTTGTAATCACTTGATAAAGTGAATATTGTTCTTACTAATGTCCTTTTGCACAAATTTTTTTTTTGTGTGAGCACCCTAATAGAAAACACTTTTTAGGAACAAAATACACTTTATGAAATTGGATGGAATTAAATGAAGTTCGTATTAGAATTTGAAAAAACATGCATCTTATCAAATATCTAGTTTGCCTTTAGAAAGCATCTTATAAGGATGAAAAAGGGAACCAAAAAATATGAATGCAAACAAATTAAAAGTTAATATTGACATTTTAATATTGACATTTTGAAATATATACACTTAACACTCTTTGGAAGATCTAAAGTGTAAACATTTCAAAAGCTGGGGTATATCTTATTTTTTTCAAACTACGTTACATCTTAGGTATCACTTATCTTTATGATAAATTTTACTCTAGGCTGTTTACAAAAAAGTACTTTATGAATACGTTTTGAATCATATGGTATTTTTTAAACAACCTTGAAACATCTCACTTAGTAGGTTTGTGACAATCTTTTATGCCGAATATTATTCATGGTATCTTGAAAAATTTTACTTGACATTATAAAATAATTTACAATTTATTATGATTTTTTATCAACTCAATTGATCTTATTCCAAAAATTAATTTTTTTCTTTTAATTCAGATATCAGATACCAGTATCTGAATTACAAATAAGAAAAATATTTCAGCTCAAAAGTTTTCAAATGTTTAAAATAGTCAAACTTATCCAAACCAGGTTAATCGAACCAAATCAAACTTTTATTTTGAATATTAGAGTTTGATTAAGTTTGCAGTCTGGGAAATCCTCATAATTTCACACTTAATTAACTTAACTACAGATAATACAACTCCTGCAATTATCTATTTATGCCCGCTTGCAATTGCATGTTTAATATACCGTCCTACGTAAAGATTGCTTATGACAGGATAGTCTTTCTCAAGACGATACCATGGTCAAATGGACTTAAACTATTGGATTCTACGATAAATTCTGCGGTTGAATTCAAAATATTTCAATAATTTTGCACTTAGATTTCAAATTTGATAAAGAATTTGCCCCTGCCCTTGAAAAAAGGCCTCCTTTGCCTTTGAGATCTCGATGATACCAGACTGTCTTAATCTAACTAATCAAACAGGTTTTTAAGTCACATTTTGTCAAACTTAATCGAACTTTGCTGGGAGATTTTAAAGTTTGATATGCAAACTATAATCAAATTCTCACAGATATTTGCAATATGGCAGTTCAATTAATTAATCGAACCTAATTTACTGTTGAATTTGTCGAACATCTTCATTCGTCAAACTTTTAATGAACCTAATCAAACTAATTGAACTTATACCAATCAAATTCTCACATTTTTTTGGATTTTTCAAAAATTTGATTAACCAAATTAATCCAATTTTTATCATTTGATTAAGTTTGATTAGTTCGATAATCGAACAGTTTGATTAAGATAGTTGTCATGATGATAATCTGCCATACTTTCTGGAACAACCCCGTCGAATCGCCGGACAGTCCTGGAATTTGTTTCCCACGTCTGGAGATTTTATTTTTATTTTTTGAGACTTACACCCCGGACACCCTGGACTGAACGCACAGCCTGTGCGAAGGGCCTAAATAGACAGTGTGCATTTTTCCAACCTCACTGACCACGCGCTAACTTATCTGACCATGCGCTAACTTATCTACAATGGCCCTCAAGGGTCAGACACGCACTTCTAGTTTTCACGCACTCCCAGTGAATGAATTTTATAAGAACTGGAACTGTCATGGGTCAATGGCCCAGAAGGGTCAAGTGGCACTGCGCACTTCTGAATTTTTGTCATGACGAAAAAATTCCAAGCGAGCAGCCCGTGCGATAAAATTACTTTTTGTCTTTAAAATAGATGTCGAGTTATATGAAATGAGTTGAAAAATTTGAGTTGCTCAATTTATGAGTTGAACTAACATTTTGCATAGGAATAGCCTAAAGAGTTGTACATCGAGAGTTTAACATTACCAGGTGTAGAGCTTTGGGACTTTGATAATATCAAAAGATAAGCCAAGTTATTCTGAGTAACTTTGATTGAAAGTGATGTCTAAAGTTGTAATTTTCGAGTTAAAAACTTAAGATTTGCAAAGTATAATAGGTCATAAGAAACAACCTGATGGGTATTATTTTGCAAATACAAGTTTTATGAGTTGAAACTAGGACTTGTGTATCTTAGTTTATAAGGACTGTTGATCAACTAGCACTCGGTTTAAGAGTTATCCTTATTTACTAGACCAAAAGCAATCGGCTTAAGCAAAAATATAACTTCAGGAAAAATTTAAATTGGATCAACGCGGAACAACTCGACATAACTCTTATTTTGAAAAACTTGAGTTTTATCAACTCAAAATTAACTCTTCAATCAAAAGACAACTCGAAACTAGTTTTCAAAACTCTTGAAAAGAGATGAATAACTCGTAAAATTCAACTCCTTAAGTGTAACTCGGCATCTTTTCTATTGACCAGAATGCATTTAGTCGCGTGGACGACCTGAAGAACACTTTCCCTCAAAAAAAAATTTCAGAAGTGTGCAGTGTGTAATTTGAGCCTTGCGTGTAATTTGAGCCGTCTGGGACATTGACCCTTTGACAGTTCCAGTTCTTGTAAAATTCGTGCACTGGAAGTGTGTAAAAACTGGAAGTGCGTGGTGAGCCGTCTGGGCCATCATACTTATCTGACCACGACCCTGACGATACACCGGACATTCCAGTGCAGTTTGTCCAGTGCGCAAATACCTGGAAAATTCACCGGACAGAAGGTGAAAAAATTGCACCGGACATTTTTCCCGCGGCACTTTCCAATGTCCGGTGCAGCGGACAAGGGCGTTTTCTTAATGTTCTACCCAAGTCCGCCCAGTCAAGTGTAGTAGTCTGGTGCACACTTTTGACAATTAATTTAAAAAATCACCAGACACAGGAAAAACTACACCGGAATGTCCGGTGTATTGGCAGGGTCCTATCTGACCACATCTGAAAACGCCTCAGTAGAAAATGTCCGGGAAATTTTTTCTCACCCAAATTGTCCCCCAGATGCATGTTCAGTAATATAAACATTAATTTTCATCCCCGGACTGTCCAGGGATTCAGATTCAGCAGGATTGTTCTCTGCTGCTCTGACCCAAAACTATTGGTCAACTGGACTGGACAAAGAATTTCTGCCAAACATTTACAGGTACAATACCACAGGACATAATGTCTGTACAAAAGCGGAAAAAAAGAGGAAAATAAAAATGAACTTACACTTGCTGCTGATCGTCTGATGCTCCCTCGTCTTTCGTGTTCTTGTTTACTTGAGCCCCTGCGGGATCCTTTTTATCTGGACCCTTTTCCGACGCTGTGGATTTCGATGGCGTTTCGGTGCCGGACCTGTTATCATCCGAGAAATTGATTTTGTCTGAAGTCCTTCCATTTTTTGAGGAGAAAAGAAACCCTCGACGATCTCTCGCGGATGAATAAGAAGATTTATCTAAAAAGAAAGATTTTTTGTAGATGACTTTGACAACCCACTGAGGTGCAATCCTTATTACATATATCATTCGCTATTAAATTTAGTTTTTAATTTCGGTATTTCAAAATCCCGTACGCAATTATTACAGAACTTTTTCCCCTGACTTTTTCAAAAAATAGGAACAAATCTTTCTAACAATTTGGTTTACTGATAACTAACTTGGCATTAAGAATAACTATTCTCCTATTTTAAGGCCGGTCTCCACTTAGCGAGAGCAGCGCGCGCCTGTCCTGTTTCTCTGTTCTGATTGGTCTTGGAGATAACATTACGTCAGTTTTGTTACATAATGTTATCTCCAAGACCAATCAGAACAGAGAAACATGAAAAGCGCGCGCTGCTCTCGCTAAGCGGGGACCGGCCTTTAGGTCCTCTATCAAATATTCGAGAACGCAGTCACCTACATCTAATTCGGATGTATGCTCCCTATGAGAGGGAAGTATCATCAGCAAATCTAATCTAACGGGGGAAGTGACAGTGTAAATTTGCTCTGTTGTTAAACCTACTACTGATCGAAAAAGTGAGATCGGAAATTATATAATTTCAACACTACGTCCAGTCATCATCATCATACATGTCACGCAACAAGCTCCTCAACAACATCACACTTGCTTTTCAGAAAATACAATACCGTCTAAAACTAGGATTCGTCTTTTCTGAAACGACTTCCAATTCTTCTTAAGCTTTATAAAAGAACTGATTCCAGGACTGGCGGTGCAGAGAAGGCAATCTAACAGGGCCTAATTTTCAAAACTTGGTGCAGCCTCTTCATTTTCCAAAACGTTACGCCAGCCCTGGATTCATACTAGCAACTTTAACTAAAAAATCTCCATTTTACTGAAACAGAAAATAATGAAAAAAAGCGGCCGACTTATTTATTGTGTATACCATTATCATAAGCACTACTGCTGTCGTATCGCGGTGACGAATTGAACCGTGATGACGAGGAGTAGGTGGAATCATCGGCCAGTTTCGCTGCCACTGCGCTACTACTCCTTGGTAAATAGCCACGGTACAAGGACGACACTGGAAGCGGCGGAACGCTGTTAGAGATACTGCGGATACGGCGCCTCCGTCGTTCGATATCATTAGTAATAGCTGGGTAGTCAATACCCGACAGGTTGGCATCAAAGGTCCCTCTCGACGGAACGCTGAACTTCTTGCGACGATTACCGGTTGTCGAGAGGACTGGATCGGGTGTTTCTGCAGAGAACGAAGAAGAAGCTGTTAAGATGCGGTTAGGTGAAGCAGGTGACCGGTTACGTCGAATCACCATCCTGCTCTCCGTCCGATCGTTGAGTGGTTCTATGAGAAGAAGAAAGGTGTGATCGCGGCTTGTTGTTCCTTTAAGGATTTGAGATATTCATTACGTTTTTTTTTTACGGAAACATCCTAAAAAGACGGGTTTTGCCACAGGTTTTGGATTTTAAACAATTAAACTATACTAGTGACAAACACCGGGCTTTTTGGGAGGTTTCCGTAGAAAGTTTTACGTAATAGAAATCATGAATTGGAGACCGCGAGTTGGTCTCATATCATTTTATGCAAGAGAAAGGTTTATGCTGTATAATACATACCATTTTTGGGTGTTGAAAATAAGTACGACATTTCTGCTGTACTGTACCAAATAAATTTTTAGTTTCAGCTAAGTGTATTTTCATTCATTGTTTATAAGACCTGTTAACAAACAAAGCTAGCATAAAAGCAAAATATAGATTCTTACTACACAGAATATATACAGAGAAAGCAAAACCCTCAGTATGAAAACGAACAAAATCTTTCATTTCTGTCATTTGTCAGGTGATTTTAAAAGAAAATCGTTTTCAGGGCTGATCCAGTTTCGAATGTATCCCCTTTCAAAACAAAGGTTCCGAACTTTGAAATACGTAAAAGACTGGTTGAGTATAGATAACTAGACCATAAAACTGAAATACTCGTTCATGTGATAAATTCCACACGAGATTGCAGCATATATTATTATTAAATCACCATTTAAGCGGTGTCAAACAGTAGAATAACAGGATATCGTTACTCGTTATCGTTACTCAGTCGATTGATTATCCAGGCTATCGTTCTCCAGAGCGTTTGCCTTTTAAGAACAAGCTCAAAAACCTAAGTCGAAAAATTACTGTCAAAACGTTTGACATATTGTAGAGTTTGTAGATCCTTTTCTGATTCCTGGAAATCAATCTCTCAAAGGGAAATAAATTTTCATTCATATGAAGAACATTTATATCGAGATTTTGGGGAAGGCAAAAGTTTAACGCATTGCAAATGACTACGCCCTCATTCCTCCTTTCAAAGATTACGTAAGGGTATACAGAGAACCCTCACGTTTCTTTCCTTACTCAAAATAGTCAATCTTGTACTTTATATAATATTACAGCCACAAGTTTACAAATCAGAAACTCTTAAAACTGCCCAGGTCACAATATTAAAAAATGAAAACAAAAATTTATTTCAAACTCCAATTCGAAAAAGTTGTAAAGAGCTGAGAACGGAGAAGAAAGCAGAGAGAAAAAAATTATGGTTGAGATGATTAACTACACGCAGGTAAATCCTTTTCAACTCTATAGAGATTAATCAAAAAAAGCTTTGATGTCTTTTTCAACATACTGAGAATGTGAATGCTTGAAGTATTAGCTCTCAATAAATAATATGCAATGGTATTAGAGTTGCTAATTTATATCTTCTAAAAGAATTGCCAAGTTTCTCTGACTTTTTTATTTTTGAAATCGGTCTTGAAATGCGAAAGCAATGTATATCATTTATTCAACAACTACTTCTTAAGGATTTGAGAAAACCTCAAGCGTCAAGATATTGGTTGACAAAATCCATCACTAGAACGGTCTAATCATCAACTATTCTAATAAAAAGCCCTTACACTGCATTTTTCTTTTGTTTTTTTTTGTCATAAGGGTTATATATACCACAACAGCAACTACACAAATCTTTATTGATTTGTTTGACAATAAAGTCATTTAAAAATCCTTTTTGAACTTGGCGACGGGGTTTCTCCATATTATTACAACATACAACATCTTATTTCCAAAATGATTGATTAAGAAAAATATGCGAAATATCTATGTATTTTTTTCATAAGAATTTAATCCGAAGAGGAAACGCCCAGTAGAAACTCTACTTGTAATGAATTCTCCAATGAACAAAATCAACGGTCGATATTTCTTCAATGGTAAGCTACACAACGTCGGACAAAAGGTTGTAGTTTTTTTAAATAGCAGAAAATGAGCAAGAAACACCAGTATAGCTGCCTCGTAACTCCAACTGGTCTATTGACATCTGGTAGCAATAGCTGACCTTATTTACATCAACTTGTGATAGAAGGGGCACATTTCTACGGACCTTTTGGCCAGCATTGCAGGTAGAAGCTCTTCAGCTGTTCTTAAATTCATAATTAGACTTGCTTTATACGCTCATTCCTGAACAACACAACAACATGAGAACGGAACTGCAATGAGATTCACTAAAACGAAATGTGAAATCGATCATTCCAAAGAAAGATCATTCTTGCTTCAAGAATTCAATAATTCAAACATAACTTTCAATTGTGAATTACTTTTTGCATAATATGAGAAAATATTTCAATACTTTGTAAGGTTGAAGATTAAAAGAAACTTACACGAGACTTAAACAAGAAGTATAATGTGACATAGGGTGTTTAAATTTAACTCTTAAGCAATCAATGAATTTAAAATGTTTAGAGAATTTAGAGAATGTAAGGTCTTTTGAAAAGCTGTTACAGTAGACATCAGCAGAGTCAAATCCAATACTTTCTCAGTTCTAAGAAACCTAAGACTATCACCATATTCATAAGGGTGCCTAAAGACAGGTGCTCATACGGATACATGGGCAAACTAACCATTTATGCCGTTTATGTAAAGAGCCCCCTCTTTAGCAGTGACTCAAATCACGCCAAACGATTTCAGGCTCGCAATCGTGCATCAAATTTGATCAAATTGAAGCTTGTCACACAATTTCGACTATACAGTGCTAAAACTCGTGTAACCACGCTTCTAAATTCTTCCAAAATCACGTCCATCACGCCAGAGAAAAGAATACAACCATATGCCATTCGCTGGGGGGGGGGGGGGGGTCATTGAATGATTTATATTAAAAAGACAATATAAACAACATCTTTGTTCCAAAACAAAAATCGACGATAAATGATTATACAGTTTATACAGTAGTACAATTGATAGTTGTTTCGTAACAGATTCGACTTAAGTACGTATGAAAGATACCCTACTTGAGCCACAGTGTAAACAACCAAAGTAATACAACCTTGGTCTTCCAAGAAAAATTCAAACTCAAACAGTACAAGTGAGCCGTTAGCACAAAGAAATGGCACACAAGCATTGTTGTTGCTTTAAGAAGAATGTAACAGAAATGGATTGTTTTAATGTCAAACTCCTACGGTGTGAGCTGTATGAAATCATTATTTATATAACGAAATCTGATGAACAACTAATGATTGAACTCAATGCAGAGGCGGGTACAGATCCCGCGGGGTCACTCGATTTTAAAACGACGGTATGTGCAGCCAAAAACTGGACCCTAACAGTGCAGTGCAAATTTTGCCGAAAAACCGACCCTTACAGTGCAATTTTCGACCATTTTCCCCCGATTTTAGGAAAGAATTTCTAAATTTTCTCAAATTTCCTACCCTTACAGTGCACCTGGATTTTGTCAAAACCTTGAAAAACCTACACTTAAGGTCGGACCATATGAGCGTGCATAAAAATGATATTCAATATAATGCGATGAACCAGAAATTCAACAAATTGGAGCAGCAGTTTTGATCAACAGATGTGGTTTGGTGGACAAGCGCCAGACAGACATATCAGAATAATGTTTATAGACCAATCAAGGAGTTTCAACAACAATCAAAACGTAACCACATGATTATCCATGCGATTAGAAAGTTAAAGCGATACAAAATCTGATTGAATTGTGGAAGAATTATGATGATGGTATTATCACAAAATGACAAAATAGGATAAGAATTAATATCTCAAATTTAGATTGTGGGAGTAACATATGTAAATATGAAACCAATAAATGCATGTGTTACTTGATTGTAGCCTGCCTCGTAACATTATATTTACAATATCATCAACCGAATAAATGACACTGCTATCCTACACCTGTTTCCTATCTAAAGAAGTGCTGTACTGTAATCAGGTACAAGGCAGCTATGTACATCTCTACCGGGAAGCCTACTTAAGGTATGTTATCACCTTCGGAATCGATATTTGAAGCTTTTGATCTTTTTATCGATAACTTGTGATGACGTAACATTTATATATTAAAAGTAAATATTTTCAAAAAGCTTATGAAATTCTACATCTGATAAATGTTACGTTATCACAAGTTATCGATG
>JAUJPO010076884.1:0-11090 GCA_032270745.1 Tiaropsis multicirrata
GGATAAAGACGAATGGCAAGGGATTTCTTTTGGATAAAGATTCGACAGATGAAAAACATGGTCAACGAACGTAACAGAATGTTGGATTATTTGGTTAATTTGTTACACTGAAGAAAGACATTTATATTATAAGACTAGCTTTACATCTCTTGGATATCTTACTATTTTTGAAAGAAATATCTTTATTTAACTATGAAAGAGAAAACTTCTTCGCTGTAATTGACTTGGTTCATATTTGTGTATCTTAAGACTTTAATGTTTTGAAAGTAGAACAAAATTTCGGACGACAGGTTAGACTCAGAAAATCAGGAAACGATGATGAAAACAGTTTTAAAAAGTTGAAGCATATTTTCGTTTAGACCACTTTTTAAGAAATATTCATGCATTCAAAAAGCATTTTAAATGTCCAAGGCAGATCAGCTATAGTCTTTTAAATGGCGTTTAATACGCTTTTTAAACGAATGCAATTAAATGAATAGTTTCCTTTCTTACTTTTAAAACGCATTTAGAACGTAAAAAATCGCTTTTTGATATTATTTCATCATATTTAAAACGCGTTTTAATCAGTGAAGTAACATTTAAAATGCGTTTTAAATATTTTCACACCTCTGATACAGTTTTTGTCCAGCCGTTTAAAACGCGTTTTAATCAGTGGAGTAACATTTAAAATGCGTTTTAAATATTTTCACACCTTTTTGAAACGTTTCTTAAAAGGCTTTTAATCGGGGAATAAACGTGAGAATAAAGGCTTTTAAAAGGCGTTTGGGCAACATTTAGAATGCGTTTAAACCGCATTATAAACGGCTAGTGAAAAGCGTTTTAAACGCTTGTAGGTTTCGTACGGGTTGACGTCCAATCAACGTTGTTTCAACCTTCAGAACCTTACTTGGACGTTAAAACATGTTGGAACAATGTTCTGTGTGCTGCATGTTGAATATATTTAAGTTCTTCTTCAATAAAGAATGGGGTGGAAAGTAAAACAAGACATTGTCATGGGAAAGGCACCCGAAAGGCACAGATCTCCCCTATAGAAGCATCCAAAGCAGTAGAAAGAAGCACATAGTTTTGAGTACATATGAAAATTAGAACTCGTACAAGTGCAGGTGATTAGTTAAACCATCTTCCTTTCACCAGAGATTTGAGAATAGATAGGAATAGGAGATAGGAATCGCGCTATTCAGGTATAGAATACGTGCTGTTGTAGTCTTTTGTTACTTTTGAAATCATTGAAATATAACTACAATAATAACCTTTTCTGCCAATCAGAGTAAGGAATTATAAAACCTCTTTGCCAAATTTTTTGAGCCTGTGCCGAGAAAAACTGACTTTACCAACAGAATCCTCGTAAGATTTTCTACATTAACAAATGATGGGGACCTTAGATCCATCTAAACAGGTTATTTATCTGAAAAGGCAAAGCCTCCTTCTGAGTAGGTGTGCAAATAAGTCAGTTAGTCATACCTCCCTGTCGTAACCTTTCAAATTCACTGCTGGGCTGGGTCAAACAATAGCCGTTCTTTTCCGGAGGGGGTACTTGGACACAAAAATGAAAATTGAGTCATGATTTTCAACAATCTAGTCCTAATTTTGAGAAAATTTTGAAAATTAATAAAAAGATTGGAAAGAAATCTTCAAAAATTTCAAAAACTTAGTCTCTCAGAGGGTCGATTTTTAAACTTCGGCTCGAAAACTGGTCACTTTTTAAGCCTAGGGTCTGATCACGCTAAAAATATGTGCTCCTCAGGAGACAAGAGCCAATATTTCAATCTTAGAAAAATAATCTGTCCTGGTGGACATTGGGTGGACAACTTATGGATTTACCTAATAGAGTGTTATAACAAAGTGTCTGTTCTTGGTTAATTGTCTATCACCTCCTATAATAGATTTCTTCTGTAAGACCTGGTTATATCTGAAGTTTGTACCGAAAATTTCGAATAAAATAGACTTTTCGAACAACTGCACTACTTGTGGCTGCTCTTGTTGTTTCTGGGGTGAGACAGAAATACTGGGTGGTTAGTGGGCGGATCCTAGTGGGTCACAGTGAGAGGAGGGTACATAGTCATTGTCACTGAAACAAAACTGAAGATTTTCATTCAGACAGATTTATATTTTAATGAGCTAATTAACAATATTATTTTTAAATTATGATTTCCGTAATGAAGGATATTAAAAGTTTCGGAGAGATGTCGGAAATTAGTGGTTCCGTTGATTTGTTTATTATGATCTCTCCTTGTTAGCATTAAAATTTTAGTAATTCAGGAAATTATTACTTCTTTGAGGTTAAATACCGCCTCCAGGTTGGATACAAATATAGAAGTTCGTCTTGTTTTGCCGTATAAGGGGAAGTTCTCTGACAATTGCCAGACGTCGAGAAAAAAAAACTTCGTAGAGAAACAATATTATAAAATTGTAAAATCATTGTCTAGTATCTATTTACAGTACCTTAACCCCCGGGCATCCAAGGGTAGAAAATCACAAAATATTGTTAAAAATATTGCTGAATGAAAAGTCTTAGAATTCACCGTAATATCGTTCGTTTTTAGGCAGTCTTAGTACGTTTTCCCGTTATTTTTTCGTCGAAATAACAAAATACCGTTAAAGAACGTGTTGTATCCTGTGACCCTGTTATCCCGGATGTGGGGGTGGGGACCTTACAGTGCAAAATCGCCATGAAAAATAAACATACAATTTGGGTCTATTCGCCTCATTGTTGGCAAAAACAGATTCCAAAATCACACTTATTTGTCAGATATTTGAAAACCCTGTCTTTAAGTTCTAAGCAACCACTAACCCTTTTTCAGGCTTTCTTTAAAAACTACAGAATACGTTTTAAGTGCAGTTTTCATTTTAACTTTCTGTTTACAAATTATTTACAAAACATTTAATACAAATAGTAAAATATGTAGTAATCGCAAGATTGGATGTGTGTGGAAAAACCTGGTAAGGACAATGCAATTGAAAGCTGGGATGTAACATTTCACACAGTCATGTTGTCCATTGCGTAATCCAGTAAAGCCTGGATATTTGCCACTAGTTTCATTGTTAAAAATTCAAAACCAGTGGCAACAACTTTAAAAAAGATTACGTAATGACGAAAATTTTGTCCGACGAATAATTTAGTCCGACGATTTGCGTTTTGTTGAACAAAAGCGACAAAAATATTTGTGGGTGACGAAAAATATGTCCGACATTGTTTTTTTTTATAAGTAGATTTCCCAATCTAAGCTCTGCTCATCCTTGGTGTGTATGTATGAATATTGATAGATCCCAGCAGACCCATACGTCTTTTCAACGTCGACGTTGCAACGTCTTTACAATGTTTTAACGTTAAAAAAACGTCTTGTGTCTGTTGGGAAACAGTCTTTATAATACACACATTAAACAATTGTAAAACTACTAAAGTCCGTTTCGAAATCATTGTCTTCGTCATTTTCTGGTGTAATCCAGGCTTTATTGACAGTTGAATAAGCGTATGGTCCATCTTCTTCTACTGGCGATTCAAAAGGATCATTATTAACATAAATCTCTTCTTCAGTATGGTCCGCAGATACTGATGTTCTTAGGGGGAGCTGTTTTAATTTCTGTCTTTGATTTTGTTGCGAAGCAACTATAATATCAGTTTGAAAATAAAAGGGTTCTGAATGCGTTGGTGCTTTATCTTTATTATTTGAAGCAGTTTTATAATCAAAGTCATTTGGGTCATGATAAATTTCTTCAGTTTCAAAGTAAACAGCATCGTTGTCCTTATGCTCTTCATCACCTTCTTCACTAGAGATCATGGCTCTGGTACTATCAACACTGTTCCGGTGATCTGATGCTGTTTGGTAGCCTTGCAGGTTGAAACCGTGTTCTTCCGGAATGGTTTCTCCCTCTTCCTCAGGAATTATTTCTTGTGTACTGTTCACACTATACCTATGATCTGATAATGTTTGGTAAGCTTCATGTGGATGGAAACCGTCCTCTTTAGGAATGATCTCTCGTGTACTGTTTATACTGTTTCTATGATCGGTAAGTGTTTGATAACCTTGTGGATGGAAACCGTCCTCTTTAGGAATGATCTCTCGTGTACTGTTTATACTGTTTCTATGATCAGTTAGTGTTTGATAACCTTGTGGATAGAAACCACCCCCTTCCAAAGAGGCATACGTTTCTTGAAAGCTTTCTTTGAATTGGACATCTCTTGGCTCCTATTGTATAAAAGATATAATTATGATTAGATTGGATATGAAAAGTGCGTGCTAAAGTTGTACGTTAACCTTTGGTCCCTTCAACATGCTTTCAAGAAAATATCACTTCACTTTACACTTTTTACATTTTTTAGTAACAAAATCCCGAGGGTGCCCAAGGCTTTCAATTAGCAAAAGAAATAACCTATTTTCATTGTTTTTTAGCAAAGATTAAGAACAATTTTAGACTTAAGCTCATAAAAGTCAAGAACATAGTCCCAGGGAGAGTAGGGGGATACTCCTCCATAGGGTCGGGTTTTTCTTAAATCTTAGTACTTTTTTCCAAAATCTAGCTGAAATTTCATCCTTCTCGTCTCTGACAGGGTCCTAAAATTAGACAGATTTACCAAAAAATAGTCTGGGTGGCACATCCCTCTCGGTCGTCAAGGTCAGCGCCCCTCCCGCCCCTTCCTTGGAACGTAGGCTTTGTTCCCTCACGATGCTCTTATGGAGACGAGTGTAGTCGAGCTACGCTCGTAAAAAATACTCCAGAGCACTTTTAAAGTGCTTTGATTGTATTTGATTGTTGTCGAATTTGTTAGATTTTTGTGAAAAATCCGATTCTTTGCCACGGCATGACGTCACAATTGAGGGAAAACAGAACAATTACTAAAGACTAATTATGTGTAATCAGTAAACAAAATCTTTTAGTAAGTTAAACCATAGTGTTTGTCTTCCCCTCGAAGTAATTAAATCTCATTGGTTGAAAATTATATTACATGACTTTCCGTGGCAAGGAATGATGACGTAAAGTGTTGACTTCAAATAAGCAATATAAGCAAAAACAACACTCCTTGTTAGAGTCTCTCAGTGCCTTCAGTGTATCCGCCACTGAAATTGTTGGTAATTAACAAACCCGTATGGAAGTTTCAACGCCAAGTTGTTGATAAAAACCAAATAAGTACAAATCAAATGGACTTACATGATTATCTGCCTTTCGACCTGTAGAAAAGAAGGAATAACAGAAACATGAATGATGAATGTATGGTGAAAAAAAAATTGGTTTAATGAAAAAAAATAAGTTAGCCTGTATTAACTATTTTTCAAACGGTGAACACAGAAAATGTGTTTTTTACAGGCTAAATTTTGAGCAGTGACTTTCTCCCCGGCGAGATGCCGTGATTAGAGGTTTTTTTACGAGATGTTAGTGTGAGTTAACTTGACATTATATGTTACGATACATTGTTATTGCTAAAGCCATACCTAATGCCATTTCAGGGTTATGACAAGATAAGGCATAAAGAGGGGACAAGAAGACTATACTATACCAGCAACAATTGGTTTACTCACTGAGGTTCATACTAGCAGGATTTGCATAGACAATATCTGTATCATAAAATGTTGAAGTGCTGGTATGAGTAGATGATGATGGAGATATTGACTGTAAATTAAAAAGAATATATAAAAGATTTTATGACATAATTTTACCTTGCTTACGTAGTTGCATATTCTATAAGATGGTTTCCCCCAAGGTAGGGGGGGGGGACTTAAGGTGACCTATCGCAAATCCTTGACTATCAGATGTGAGATCTTTTGAGGGGTCTGAAAAATACAGGTGCACTGAGAGGGAAAAAGGGCCTTTAAAAACACAGGAATGTTAAAAGATAAAATAATTTACCTCGTTATTCTTTGATCGTGATCTGAAAATAAGATTTAGGAAATTTAAAAATACTACATCACGGACGACGGACCGATCTTTACGGCCTACATGGATCCCTGTTTGGATTAAAAGTGGGTCCAAAAATGAAAAATAATATTACCCACCATGGTTGGGCAACGAGAAAATTTAAGAGATGAATTCATTGGACAAATTCTTAACTTATTAACCAAACATTACTTTGCAAAAAAGCACGGTGACGGGGGCCATGGCCTATGCTCTATATTTGAGAAATTCAGAAATAGTATATAAGGCCTATAAACAGAATCACTTGCTTGATAGTGAAGTCACGTGGCTGGTTGATATCTCCAAGAACACGAAGGCTTTATAACCATTCACAATTATTTTCAAAATATGTCTGAGAATATTAACCTAATATTTATAGCTAAAAAAAACACTTAAAATTACCTTCGAATGACGATGATCGCTATAATAACAATCAATGAAAAGATGGCAGCGCCCGCAACCACACCAATGATAATCACCAAGAGCAAATCTTCATTCTGTATTTCGTTTTCCAGTTGCATCTCCAGAGCTGTTTGGTTGTTTATCAATGTTTCCAGAGTCTCCATATCCACCGGGAAGGTATCTGTAGTTTTGATGCTTGATTTTTTTGAAGCAGCAGCTGCTGAGTCTTCTTTTAGCAGTGATGCATTAGTTGGTCTGGGGACTGTCTTTGTTGTTGGTGTTGTCAGACCATGATTTTCTTTCTTTCTGGTGTTGCGGTATATCTTTGGTGTTAAAGATGGCGGATAGAGGTAAGTTGCTACAATCAGAAAGTTCAATTTTGTTAATAAAATTGACCAGTTGTAAGTGGTTTTTCTTATTTGGACGTTAAAACAATGTTGAAATGACGTTGCGTGTATCTGCTGGTAAGGTGGATCCGGAGACTTTTTTGAACAAGATGAGGGGAGGGGGCACCTAATTCGAGAAATAAATTCGCTGTCCGAAAAAAAATTAAATATACACTTGTATGCAGAACTTTTTGAACAAACCACCTCAACCCTATTCGTACTAGGGGGGGGGGGCTATTTTTGTACCAAAGGCGAGGTGAACTTTAGGTAATAGCTCCTGAAATATAAATGCTATACCAACGAAATTTTGTAACTTTTATATAGCATCAAAATAAGATATATTTCACATCCTAAAGGTTTTCACACCTTGAGCATGATGTCACTTTTGACAAGCCAGTGTGATGAAAAATGACACAATTTTTGCATATTTCGACTTTTAACATTTTTGGCGAAAAAAATGACAATTCTCTAAAAAAAATTATTTTCGACTATAGTAAGGATGATGTGTACTAAATTTCATGCAAAAAGGACAACTAAATAAAAAGTTAAGGCCTGGAATAAACATAGCCCCCCGATAGTTTTGAACCGCCCCGAAAAGCCTAGTACGAATATGTTTAAAAGTAAAATATATACAGTTGAACCCATGATGTAATTCGAACTCCTATAATTCGAACAAAATCTTCGGTCCCGTCCGACTTAATCAAACTTAATCACACTCCTATAATTCGAAAACTCATGTAATTCGAACGAAATTCTCGGTCTCTTAAGAATTCGAATTACATGGGTTCAACTGTATAACTACCGTTTTGAAGGAGTCGGATATAGAGCATCTGTTTAGTTTTTGGAGTATCGTTACACCATAGCTCCAAACGTAGAAGGCCAGATTCAATTTTGTCTTTGGTGAGTACGACCTGAAATCCAATTCATCAGTAATCAAAAATTCAATTTGATATCAAAGTTCTGTGTCCCACCAGGCGCCCAACCTTATTCCAACATTTCTTTCACATTCAACGTTCATTTTTTCAACAAAATACTTTTCTGACGACGTTAAAAATATTTCATCAGCTCTGGAAAAACTTTAAACAAATGTGGTTTGTAATTTTTATGATGTATAACCCAAGAACCAACCCATCGCTTTAGAAATTCCACAATTCACATTTTAACTGTTACCAGCAGCAGCAGGACAGTAGAGACAAGATTGGCATTTTTTCAGCATTGTTTCAGATACCTTAACAATGTTTGAACGGTGAAAAAAGAAGTTTAAAAAACACGTTGCAAAAAGACGTCCTGTGTCTGCTGGGTACGTCATAGTTAATGTTGAATTCGAATTTAAGGGCGTTGTCTACAATATGAAGACTATCTTATAGTCCAAGAAGAAATCTTTATCCGAATAAACTCAAATTAATAAAAAGCCGCGCGCGGTCGAGAGTTTCCGCGCGGGCGAATTGACAGCGGTAAAGTGAGGGAGTATGTTTCTCACTCTACAGCCGCGCAAATTTTTCCTTCAGCAGCCTTATCTGGCAGTATTACTCAGTTACATAATTTTCCCGCGGTTGGATTTCTTACGGACGATAAACCTCGTCTATGTAGACATATGTAGACCTTCTAACCCATTTTAGGTTTAATTTTTAGTGTTTGCTGGGTGTGTGTCCTACCTCTATGAACCTTTCGTTGTTCGATTGCTTTAGATGATTCGTTTCATCAATAACTTTCCAATTATTTCCATACCATTCACTCATACGACCACCGACTTCATTGCTGCAAGAAATTCTTTGTTGCGATTTAACCACGTATCTATTAATTAACATAAAATATTATTGTTCTTTCTTACATATGAACACGTTTAGCTTGACAGTACGCAGACCTGATATCTACGAACAATTCAAACGTTTATTCCCGTAGTCTGATTCCATTCGCAATTTCTAGTTTGAGGTTTTTCAAGCTAAAAAAGCGAGGAGAGCGCAGGTGAAAATTTGTAGGAAAATGAGACTACACTTCCCCGCAGAGACTGATTCACGGGAAGTTCAAGTGAGAGTATATTAACAAACAATTCTTTAAAAGCCGCCCTTTTTCAAGAGATATATTTGGGTGAAATTGAAATGTTTTTTCTAGTGATATCATAAAAAGTCTATTGTCCTTTCATCGTTTTTTTAGATGGGTTCTTTGCAATTCTTCGTTTTACCACTGAGATGACAGAGAGAATATCCGATTTTCTACTGGGTTATCACCCCGATAAAACGGACATTTTGAGCGATTTTTCCACTGGGGTGATCAGTGGGGCACAGAGACAGACACAAGGGTGTCCTAGCAACCAGCACAGAGGAAAATATTTTGGTTCAGTCTAGTAGAAGGCTAATTTACCTTAACACGAGGCGTGTTTCGCCATTTGACGATGGTTTATGTTCTTTCCATCCGTAACCAAAGTGACAATCTCCACCATCTTGTTTGTCTGAAAATAAAATGAAAATATTTTAACTCTATGTGAAATTGAATGTCAACCTCTGTCAATCTCTGCGAGAATCTCTGCGCTTTCCAATATTCCTTACTCTAAGGATACGAATAATCGCCCCCCCCCCTTCTGCTTAATCTTTTTCGAAATATTTTCGGAAATTTCGAACCCGCCTTTTAATCGGACCCCCCCCCCCCCCTCGATTATTCGGGTCCTTAGAGTAAACATGGCAACAGTGTGCAATTTGCATAACATACTTGTCCGTAAGAATCCAACTTTAATTCAAGATTTGGACTTGACAACCATTGCGTATGATAAGAATTTACTATAAGTATGAGTAGACTAGGTTACCTTGGTTACAGAGCGAATTTTCACCAAAACATTTGGCTTTGGTACCATCAAAATTGACGTGGAAGATTTGATTCATTGGACAAGAACAAACGCCATTCCATCCATTGGTTCTAGCTCCTTCGATATCAGAACATCTCAGATTGCCAGGAATCACTTGGATAATATCTCGTTGATAAGTACGTTGAATCTTCCATACAGTGGTTATACGGTTATCACAGCAAATGCTCACAATGTGAATTGATAGCAGTAGAAATGTTGGAATCAATTTCATTTTTTGTGCCATTTTTAAAGTGCTAAGAAAGAGAAAATGCTGCAGGCATGGAAAGTTGCTTTGACGTCCAAACTAAGTTGTTTTAACGTCAGGACGTTATTTGGACGTTAAAACAATGTTGGAATAACGTTGTGTGCCTGTTGGGTTGAGACTTGAAGGAGCTGAATGACCAGTAAGACCCAACGATATCTCACAAAGGGAGGGCGGATATGATATCCATGAATTTGCTAAGATTTTCGTAAAAGTTTAAAAGAGTCAGGATGTTGGTGAGCAGGACAAAAATAATAAAACTATAAATCACACTACTATCAAAATGAATGAAATGAAAATCGTCCTAACCCTGCTACCACAGCAGATATCATATTTTTCAGGAGCGATATAGTCCAGTGGTTGGAAATATCACTTCTCCCATGTTTCAGTTCAGTTCATGGGAAACCAAGCCGACTGGTGGACCCCTTGCAAACAATCTTAAGACCGTTTAAACCCAGTAGGCTTCAACATTGTTTCCATGTCCAAATAATATTTTGATGTTAGCAAAACATTGTTTGGACGTTAAAACAACATTCCGTGCCTGCAAGGTTCTAGATTACTACTCGAAATTTTCATGCAATTAAAGTATATCCATGTAAAAAATCGACTTACTGTCTATCTATATCTGAACCGACATATACATTAAGCAATGTCCTTACTAACCAACACACCCTATACTTTTGGTACACCTGATTGAAATGTGTAAGCTACTATGACAATTGTTTTTTAATTAGATCATTAGCTTCATTATCATAGTATCATTTGCTAATCGAAATCTAAATGCCATCTGAAATCAGATGGAAAAAAACTCTGTGCGGCTTTGAAAGCGGTTAAATTATTGATAATTTGCGATTTTGTTTTCTACTTTACGCATCAGTCAATCAAATATCAGATTTTCAGTTTAAGATGACAGTTTAATGGTGCTGTGAGACAGTATTATGTAACGCGATTCAGACAATTTGATCAGCTAAACTAAATTAAATCCTGCTTGTTCTGTCAACCTAAATTATCCTGATGATTGTAGCCAGCTAATTGTCTGTTACCAGATCCAATGTCTATGTCAGAATATTCAACATTTTCATTACATGACAAAAAATCTGTTGCCAGTGCTAGCTAGTTTTTTGGAATTTTTTGTTTTGTTAAACTTGCTTTTTGAGCACATAACAAAAGAACGTTTTAAAGAACGCAACAATAGTTCAATTTATATTGAGACGATTACACTTTTTTTTTATAAAAACAATTTTATAAGAACAATGAGGCTCAAAAATGCCAAAAAATAAGAACAATTTAAGAACAGTAGTGAGGCTGAAAG